>PVLD010006903.1:0-96088 GCA_004027595.1 Dinomys branickii | reverse complement strand
CTGGGGATATAGCTCAGAGGAATAAGCGCCTGCCTAGCAAGTGCAGGGTCCTGAGTTCGATCCCCAGTACCGCAAAAAAAAAAAAAAAAACAAAGTAGGCAAAGCAGGCCTACTGCAGCTTAGTGAGGCTAGAGGGAGCACAGCCCCCCTGGCTGAGAGCCACCGAGGAGCACTAATGACAGCTCTGTGTCAGAGCCGGCCCCTGCTCTTGCCCGCGCTAGCATCTCTGAGGCCCAGCACCAATTAAAGATGAGTCGAGCATATCGTTAGTTTCCAAATTGTCAAGAATCCAATTAGGGGCATCTTAGATCCACTTGAACAGCTCTGCCAATTGCCGGTGCTGGAGGAGCTGGGCTGGGGGCAGTGGTCATATAGTGACAGCCGCCATGGGTCTGCCCAGGCAGGGGGCTGAGCACACTGGCATGGTGAAGGCAGATCATGGTACAGCCTGTGTGGTCCTGGGCATGGGGTCCCCTCCTCCTCTGGTGATGGGCAGACCTGGCAGAAGTCTGTCAGGGACATTTCAGAGTGTCACTTTGCCATCTGGACTTGGCCATCTGGTCTACCCCTCACTCCATAGCAGAAGTTACAGGCCCACAGTGGGGAGGGTCCTTGTGTCGCAGCCCTAAGGCCACAAGAGATCCAAACCCCAAAGAGGAGCTGAGCCTCCTCCAGTTGGTCTCAGCCAAGTGAAAATACAGCTTGGGCCTTTTTTTTTTTTTTTTTTAGCTTGGGCCTTTTTAATGACAAAGGAGGTGCCTTCTTCTTGTGGCCTTTTGCTGGAAAGAAACAGAGAGCAGGCTTGAATTTACTGGGGCAGGAGAGGAATTTCCCAGGAGGAAATTCCTGGGGAATTGGCACCTCTGGGGACAGGCCCTTGCAGAAGTCCAGGGCCATAGGCTGCACCACCTGCCCTAGGCAGGATCTTCTTGTCTCTCTCCAACTTCAGGTGGGGAAATCAGGGTAAGGACAGTGGTGATTGTCCCTGGGCCTGTAGGAAGGTGGCAAAGGCACTGTTCATTCATTTATGTGATAGGCACTGAACGGGGCCTGGGCCTGGTTCTATGCCCAGCTGAGAGGCAGGCCAGAAACAAGGTAGCCATGTAAAAGAAGACTCCAGACAGAGTTGGGGCTCTGGAGACAATGCCGTGCGGGGTCCTCAAGGTGGCACAGGAGGCAGCAGCAACCCTTCAAGGTCACACAGACTTGCTAACGTATGAGTCACAGGAATGCATTTCTACTGCTCTGGAGGCTGGGAGTCCATGGTCAGTCTGGTGAAGGCAGATTTCCAGTTCATACACAGTGCATTCTTCCATGGTGAGAGGGACCAGGATCGCTCTGTGGTCTTTTATCCATAAGGACATTTACACCACCCACACTGGTTCCATCCATCTCCGCATCACCTCCCAAAGGCCCACATCCTGGTACCATCGTACTGGAGGGAGGATCACAACACATGAATTTGGAGGGAGACACAAAAGTCCAGAACACAGTGGGGTGCAGTACATGCTAATGAGAACACTGTCCCTCTGTGCAGCCTTGCCTTGATAGACCTTGGGGTAGAGATGGGGGCGTGCACCAGTCACCATGATTCCAGGGCTTTGGTGTGACCAGTGGGGGCAGGAGGGCCCGAGGGAAGGGCGGCCCAGGCTGACCCAGGAGCGCAGGTGGACAAACTGCTCTCAGAGCTATGTAGAACATTCATAAGCAGACAGGAAGACTAATACAGGAACCTCCCACCTGGGCCAAACCCAGGACAACTCTCATGTATTTGAACTGCTGTGCTGTAATATATTTGCTATGTTCAGTTACACTTAAATAACCCACAGAAGTCTAAACTTGATGTGATTGATATCTTGCTGCTTGTGACATTTGACAGCTTGCTTTTCACACTTGACAGCAACCTCCCATGGTCTGTCCATAATGATGGATGCAGGTTGGTCCCTAGGCCACCTTGGCATGTAGCTCTGTTCTGGGGTCAATTGGATCCATGGATGTGACTCACCATGTCCCTTGAAATGTACCAGAGGCGCTTTCTACTTTCCCACCATTGATGCTACAGGGTGAACTTGATGTGCTATTCCTGAGGTATCTCTGGGTCCATAGCTGGCTAGGGGCAGCTGGACACAGTATTCTCCCTACCCACCTATGCTCAACCGTGGATAAAAAGAAGGGTGAGCAGCTGAGTGTGAAGTGCATACCTGTTATTGTAGTTTGGGGTTTTGCAAGGGGAAACAATACAATACATGACACTTAATTATAAGATTATTTTGTAATTTGTCACCCAAAGAATCATATACAAAAGAGCGCAGGAAATCTGTCCACACACTGAAGACAAAGACTACAGCTGAGGGACCTGGATTCCATGGTAATGTTCTGCATGAGTCCACCTGAAAACCTAGAGTCCATAATAATGGCCCCCACAAGTCCATCTGGGAGCCTAGAGCCCATGACAATGTCTCATGCAGGCCTGTTCCACAGATCTGTGCTGGGAAGGCCCAAAGGTCAGTGGTGGAAGCTAGAAAGTTTGTGCCAGTGGGATGAAGGATCTGTGCTAGCAGTTGAGGGATCTGCACTAGAACCAGGAAGTGACACTCAAAGTACAAACCAGAGCTCCCCTGAAAAGTACCACAGCCATTCTCAGCAATGATGTGGTTCTGAGCTCCTCCAGTGTTGAGGAAAGCTGAGTTCCATCAGGAAAGCCAAGGTGACAAGCTTCCCAGGAGACTGGGCAGCGGAGCCAGGAAGCGATGCTCAAAGTGAGGATCAGACCTCCCTCAAAGTGAACCGTAGCCATTCTCAGAAGCAGCAAGGTCTGGAGCTCCTCCTCTAATGAGAATAGCCAAGTTCATCAGGAAAGCTAGCATGACAAGGTCCTCCAGCAGAATAGCCCAAGAGAACTAGCAGCTCCCTAACAGCTTCCCAACAGCCTCTCTACTTCTTTCTTTCCAGTTCTACCTCTAATGCTTCTAGCAACAATCCTGGGTGGGCCTCCCACACCCAGAACCATGCTGCTTTCAGTTCAGCTGGGTGTTACAAGTTGACCACCAGTTGTCAATCCATCACATCTGTGATCCCAGAGCTCTGGGAGGCTGAGGCAGGAGAATCGCAAGTTCAAGCCCAGCCTGGGCAACTTAGTGACTTAGCACACTAACTCTCAAGATAAAAAATAAAAACTAGCTGGGGATGTTGCTCTGTGTGAAGGCTCTGGGTTCAATTTTCAATATCCCTCCCCTATCAGAAGAAGAAAGGTGACCGTAGGACGGCAGGTACTTTGAAAGTGACACCACATTTACGTAACTCTTGCAGTATTTTGTCATCATTGTTCTATTTGATTATTCTTCTTCTTAATGTCTTATTGTGTCTAATTTACAAATTAATCTGTATCATGAGTCTGAACATATAGGAAAAAGCATAGTGCTAAAAACCACTTGGTGCTACCTGGGTTTTCAGGCACCTGCTGGGGCCTTATGGTGCATTCCTTTCCTTGTCTCAGCCACAGAAGTTGGAAGCAGCTTTTTGATGTGATTGCGTCAGTGTGTGCTCCTGACGATGGGGAGTCCCCTGTGCCCCGCCCTGCATGAGGAACAGCCCTTCACCGAGGTCTAATTAGTGATTTGGTGATTGCCACTGCAGTGCAGCAAAGCGGCCCTCTGCAGCAGCAGCCGCCCACCCGGCAGCCTCTTCCGGGGCCCACCCAGCCACCCTCATCCTTTGCCAGCCCTCCTCTGGGCTGTTCATCTCTTTTTATTGATTTGTGGGCGTCCTGAATAGATCTTGGGTATTCATCCTTGGTTCATTTATATGTGCTGCTAATATCCTTTTGGTGCCTGTGGTTGCCTTGCTGCTTTGTTTATGGTGTGCTTTGTCACACAGAGTTTGCTAATTTTGCTCTAGTTGGATGTATCAGTCTTTCTTCCCCCTTGTGATCTGTGCCTTTGATGTTTGTGGAAGAAATCTCTGTCTGCTCAGGGAAGGTAAAAAAAAAATAGTCTGCTCTAGGAGCTGGGTGTGGTGGTGCACTCCTGTGGTCCCAATACTTAGGAGGCTGAGGCAGGAGGATCACCATGACTTTGAGGCCAGACTAGGCTACATAATGAGTTCAAGGCCAACTTGAACTACATAGTGAGACCCTGTAGTCCCCCAAAAAATCTGAGGTGGACATTCCATCTGGTAAACCATTTTCCTGCCTTCCTGCACAATCCATCTTCCCAGCTCTTATCAGAGCTGCCACCCTGAAAGATCCCAGATTTGCCCATCTGTATGGCCTGACTTCTGTACCTTGGTCTGCTCAATGCTTCTGCATGCTAGAAGAAGTGATCTGAGATTTGGGGGTCCCACGGGGAGCACAGGAGCTACAGATGCAGAGAGAAGCACAGAGGGCTTTGAAGGACAAACAGGAGGGGCAGGGGGTCTTGAATAGAGAACAGCGGACACAGGGACAAGACAGGAGCGGAGGCCCCGGGGGACCGAAGGGTGCGGAGCATTGACAGGAGAAGGGCTGTCCCCTGTGGCTGACAGTCCTGGAGCCCTGGGATGGATATGGGTGACATCTACTGCTAAGACTGTCAAAAAGAGCACCATGGGCTACATGGTTAAATGACAGGAATGTGTCCTCTCAGATCTGGAAGCTGAGGTATCGAAGGACTGATCCTCCTGTGGCCTCCCTCCTTGGCAGGCAGATGCCATCTTCTTCCCACTGCATCATGGGGTCGTCCCTCTGCATGCCTGTGTCCCAGTCCCCTCTTCTCATAAACACCCCACTGGACTGGATCAGAGTCACCCCAATTACCTTGTTTTAATTTAATAACCTCTTTAAAGGTCCTGTCTGCAAACGCAGTTACATTCAGAGGTGAATAGTAGAGGAATTTGGGGGACACAGCTCAGCCTGTAACAGAGGCACAGGGAGAGAGAAATGTGAGGGGTGTGGTGTGGGACCTGGGTCTTGCAGGCTCGGAGGCTGAGGGGACCTAGCATCACCACCTGCATAGCCCTTGTGGAGGGTCACACTGATTGGGCATGCAGGGAGGTACAGAGTGTGACAGTGGGCAGGACATGGCCTCTCTGGAACAAGGACACCTTGGGGCACTTTTTTTTTTTTTTTTTTGAGACAGGGTCTCACTTGTAGTGCAGGCTGGCCTTGAGCTTACTTTGTAGCCCAGGCTGGCCTTGAACTCGCAATGATCCACCTACCTCAGCCTCCCGAGTGCTGGGATTACAGGCATGCGCCACCACGCTTGGCCGACATTGGAGCGCTTTTGAGGACCAGGGGCCACACCTGGCCATGGGCAGGATGTTTCAGCAGCAGGTGGCACTAAGAGCCTCCCGCTACATACATTTAGGAGCTTAGATTCTACTTTTTAGGGTCAGGTGAGGGAGCTCAGGCTGACAGATGCCAGTTCCCATCTCTTTGGATAAACAGAGCGGTCTCCGGTTGTGTTGTAGTCCTAGCGTCTGGGCTACCTTGCGGGGGGCAGAGTTGCCCTGCAACATGCCCGTGTCTCAGGCTTCTCTTGGGAGCCTCACATTCCCTGAATTTGAGGCTAAATCACCAAGACTAGGCCCCTCCAATGCACAAGAAACTCCCCATGTGACAGCTGCCAGAGGGCCAGGGGCCAGGCTGTGAGGTGCCCAGGAAGGGAAGGGGTGCCTGGGTCATCCAGCTCACTTCCTGCTGCCTCCTGGCTGTAGGGGATCTGGAGCTGGGGAGCTCAGGCTGGGGCAGGGTGGGAGGGCAGAGGGATAAGGGCTCTAGCTTTAAGCCTGGTGGGAGGGGAGCAGCAGCCCCACCATCACGTGCTGGGGTGGATACCAGGAAGGCACAGACAGGAAGGTCTCTCAGGTGGTCTGGCTCAGGGGTCTGCCCATGCCATGGCTCCTGCTTGGCTCCACTCCTGGTTCCTTCCCCAGGCTCCACATGGCTGAGGCCACTGCCCTCTGGCTGGGGGATTAGAGGTGAGGGGCCGGCTGTCTGCTGTCTAAGGCGGCTGAGCAGGGCATTAGGCCTCTCCTTCCTTCTGACCTTGCAGGATTCGCTGCAGGTGTCTGGCTGGGGAGGAGCTGCAGGGAGAGAGGATGTTAGGATCTTCAGTGTCACTTCCAAGATCCCACTACCACCTCCGCCCCAACCCCAATGTGCTGGCATTCATGTAGCATGAAATTTACCATTTTGGGATTTGAAACTGACAATATAGTGGAATTAAATTTACTTATAATGTTGTACAACTACCACCAGCAGCAGCCCTATCTGGTTCCCAGACATTCTCACCACCCCTCCCACTTCTGAGCACCCTCTCAGTCCCTGGCAGCACCAATCTGCTGTCTTTATGCCTTTGCCTCTCCCAGCTATAAGAGGAATCGTGCAACATGTGGTTCTTACACCTAATTCAGGGTCTCCCTCACCCACCACGCTGAAGCACAGACCACAGCCTCACTCCTCACCCTGGCGAGCGCTGTTTGATTCTACTGATTGATTCTATGACTGGACAAATTGCATGTCCCTTCTCCATTCACCCACTCATGGGTGGCTGTGTGGCCTCCGTCTGTTTTCTGCTGCTAACATGGAGTACAGGTTTTCTTTGAATCCTTTCTTTGCAGTTCTTTGGGGGTGTACATATGCTAATTCTGTGCTTTTTTTTTTTTTCAGTACTAGGGGTTGAACCTCAGGGCCTTCATATTGAGCTATATCCCTGGTCCTTTTTGTTTTTCATTTTGAGACAGGGTCTCACTAAGTTGCTGAGCTGCCCAGGATAAGCTTCAGCTGGAAAACCTGCTTCAGCCTCCAGAGTGCTGGGGTGGATCACAAGCATTTGCCACCATGCTCGGCTTGTGTTACACTTTTTAAGAATAACCAGGCTATTTTCTACACTGGCTGCACAATTTACCTTCCCACCAGCTTGTAGGATGGATCTACTTTCTCTGTATCCTCACCAACTCCTGTTATTTTTGCTATTTCTTTCTAAAAATAATGATCAAACTAATGGGCATAGAGTCTCATCATGGGAGGGATTTGCATCTTCCTAATTGGCGGTGAGCATCTTTGCATGTGCTGATTGGCCATTTGTGGCTTCCCTGGAGAAATGTCTATTGAGGTATTTTGTTTTTATTTTTATTTTATTTGTTTATTTTAAAGAGAAGAAAAACAAACAATAAAAACAATGGTATAAAATTTCAAAACAAGATTATAGGAGAGAAACAATGTTCAGTACATGGTGCATTGTTATCTTCAAAGCAGCTGCTCATAATACAAGATGTAGGCACGAAAAACCCCACCAGGCTATGATATGATGTTTGTAATTCTTCTGAGAAATACCCAGAAGAGGAATAGCTGGGTTAAATAGGACCTCTAATCCTAGTCTTTTGAGGAATCTCCAGACTGATTTCCAAGGTTGTTACATCAGTCTACACTCCCACCAGCAGTGGAGAAGGGTTCCTTTTTCCCCACAGCCTAGCCAGCATTTCTTATTGATTGATATCTTCATAATAGTTATTCTTTCTGGAGTGAGATGGAATCTCAGTGTTGCTTTAATTTGCATCTCTTGAATGACCAATGATGTTGAACATTTTTTCATGTATTTATTTGCCATTTGTATTGTATTGAGAAGTGCGTATTCATCTCAGATGCCCATTTTTGGATTGGGTCTTTGAATTTGGGGCTGTCTGATTTTTTTCAGTTTTTTATATGTTCTAGATATAAGTCCTTTGTCTGAAGGACAGTTAGCTAAATTTTTTTTCTTTTTTTTAGACAGGTTCTCACTATGTAGTTCAGGTTGGCCTTGAGTTCACTTTGTAGCCCAGGCTGGTCTTGAACTTGCAACGATCCTCCTGCCTCCGCCTCCTGAGTGCTGGGATTACAGGCATGCGCCACCATGTCAGCTAATATTTTGTTTTTAATTTGGGTTATTTTTGTGGTTGTTTTTGTTCTGGAGTTGTAAGCATTCTTTCTATATTCTGGTCCTAGACCCTTTTCTAATATGCTTTACAAATATATTTCCCCAATCTGTACACGGTCCTTTCATTCTCTTTATAGTCATTTTTAAAGAGTGGAAGATTACTGATTTTAATGGAATTCAGTCAACTAAGTGTTTTAATCATGCTTTTGATGTCTTATCTAAAAATGCTTACCTAAGCAAAGGTCTTGGAGATTTTCTCCTAGGGTTTCTTATAGAAGTTTTATAACTCCAGGTCTTACACTTGGGCCTATGGTCTATTTTGAGATTAATTTTGTACATAGTGTGAGCTGGGGGTCCAAGTTCATTCTTTGTACATATGGAATCCAAACATCCCGATATCCTCTGATAATCCGCCAAGTTGCTCTTGCCTCTGTCAAAAATTAGTCACCCACCTATGAGTATGAATTTCTGCACTGTATTCTGTTCATGGATCTATTTGACCATATTCAGCCAATACAAAACTGTTTTGAATCATATGATATGTCTTGAAGCCAGGCAGTGCTGGCACGCCAACTTTGATCATTTACAAAGACGTTTGGGCTCATCTGTGTCCTTTGCATTCTGTACGAGTCTAACAATTGTCCGTTCTTAGTTGGCTTGTGTTCAGTCTGGGGCAGCTGACAGTTGTTACGGTTTCTCTTCTCTTCTCTTCCTCCTGCAGGCAGATCTTTCTGGGGTCCTGCTCCTCCCTAACTCGGCTCTCGGCCACCTTGTCCATTGGTCCATGTGTCTGTTCCCTCTCATGGAGACAGACCGTGAGCCGCTTGCATAGCCCACTGAATTTCTTTGGGCTAGGGATCACCATTTCTCTCCACAGTCCAAAGTCCAGCAGAGTTGGGTATGGGGAAGAATTTGTCATCAAGATTTTATTGTATTTTTGGATTAGTCCTTTATATTATGGACTAAAACAAGGATGCTTGGGGGTTATCTAAGGCTGTAAATTCCCATCCATCCATCCACCCATCCATCCATCCATCCATCCATCCATCCATCCAATCTAATCCACCCTTCTGCCTGCACATCCTCTCATCTTACCTTCAGGGTGGCCTGTAGCTAATATCTGCACTCCTAGCCAGGCCCAAACAAGCTCTACTGTGTGCAACCAGGTGGGCTAATTTCCCAGGGATTGTGGCCAGGGTGGAAGGAAGGCAGAGACCAGGGTTGGGGACATTGACCCCTTCCTGCTGCCCTTGACTCTTGCCACATGGGGATACCTGAGCTATCCTTACCTCTGCGTAGCCAGAGCAGTGCTGACATGATGCAGTTTGGAACCAATAATGGAGGTTTTTATCTGTTCCACAATTTTCTTTTTGCTCTCTGGCCTCTGCCCACTGAATCAGGGACCTGGGCTGCCTCAGAGGGGAGGCGGACAGAGCTAAGAACAAATAAATCAATTGACTCCCTGGATGAATTTTTAAAAGTTGCAGCAGAGGCAATATTCTGCAAGCATGGAGGATTTCTATTGCAAGGACAGGGATTTTGAAGAAGAAAAGCATTCTGGGCAAGAGTGTGGACGTCACTGGCGCAATGTATGGCACAGAGGAGGCTGCAGGGGTCTTTTTCTTGCTGAGAGGGGTGAGAGTTGGGGTGAAGGTGGCAGATAGTGATTCCCTGGCATGGCTGTGGGGAGAAGTGTAGGGGAGAAGCCCTTGGGATATCAGCAGGGCCCAAGAGAGGAGCACAGCTCAGGTGGCCTCTGTGGGGTTGAAGGCCTCAGGTCACGCACAGAAACCCGGACTAGTAAGCATGGCCCTTGTCCTGGTCCAGGAGGCCAGGATGCTGGGCAATGGGACAGTGGTGGTTTTTGCCAGCCCCATGCTGGAGGTGCAGCCAGATGGGGGAAGGTGAGGGCTGGAGAAGCAGCGTGGCCAGAATGTGGCCCCAGAGGCTGGAGGGGGCTGGTGGCCTAGAATCAGCCAGGGCTAGGTAGCTTCCAGAGAAGCAGAGTGTGTCCTGAACCCAGGTGGTTTCTGGGAATGAGACATCCACACTCAGTGCTCACCACTGCCTCATCCAGCCCCCGTGCAACAATCTCCCTTCTGTGGGGTTTTCGGCGCCCCTGCGATGATTCTCAATGCGGTTGGATTGAGAGATGCTGAGGAGATTGGAAAAGTAAGCAGGTGTGTCTGAGGGCATTCCCGGGGACCCCTGGAGAAAGGACCAGTGAACTGAGGTGGGACCCGGCCGGAGAGAGCCGAGCAGAGGAAGGAGGAGGGCTGCCAGCTCAGGCTCTTGCTCTCTCCACTTCCTGGCCACCGGGAGGTGAGCAGCTCTGCTCTGCCCTGCCCTCTACCCTGATGTCTTGCCTGGCTGTGTGCCCAGAAACTGTGGAGCCCACAGACCACGGCCTAAAAACACTGGAGTTGGTTTTCTCAGCCATTTTCATCACACTGACAGAAAACTGACTAACACACCTCTTTTTGGAACAGCCCACCCTCAGGAAAGTCACCAGTGAGCAAACCAGGTCCCTCTGAGCAGGATAGGGTTAATGGACAAATGGCAAGGCCACTGGTAAATACTTGTCAGTGCTGCCTAAGGCTGACCAAGAGGTTTCTTTGGCTGGGCACTAGTTCCCGCAAAGGCCAGACAGGGCAAACTGAATCCCTCTATTCCCAGGTCCACCCACCAAACCTGCTTGGTCTGAGGCTACCCTTGTACTTACCCTTTCCCTGTTGTCCACTTTTCTCATCTTTGTCTTGCCCACCTCCCATGAGTGTCTCAGGCTGCCTGGAAGGACACGGGAAGGGTGGGGTCGGGGCGGCAGTCCTGGGGCTCAGGAATCTGCCCCAGCTCCTGACTTGTAAACTCCCACCCTGACTCTACAGGGCCCCAGGAGGACCCCGTCTCCCACTCCCTCCACCTGCTTGTGTGACTCAGCTGAGCAAAGGACAGCTCTCTGCTCTCTTCTGTCACAGTCCTCGACCCCTCATGCGGGTGAGGTGCTGGGTACTGCACTGGGCATTCAGGGACAGAGTGGTCACACTCAGGACTTAGGCCCCTTCCAGATGTGGTGGGGCTTGAAGCTGATGCCATTTGGGGAACTTCTTTAAGAAAAAGGATGCAAAATGACAAATATCAGATGGCTAGGACCCCTCCCAGGGCCAGCTGACAGCAGACACCAACCATTCTCAGAAGTTTCCAAAAACACCCAAGTCAGAGGCCTGGCTCCAGATGCTCTCTTTGCCACCTCTTCTTCCCCTCTATGACATCCTGTGGATAAAAGACAGCTCTCTCAGTGAGCAGGGGCTACGGAGCTGGGGTACTGCTGTACACCGTGTTCCAAGATGACACTGAGAACGTCCCTCAGTGTGTAGCAAACTGCAGGTACATAGTCAGTGTGTAGCAAACTGCAGGTACATAGTGTAGCATCTGCTCATAGTTAAAGTTGCTTCTTATCAACCAGCTTCGGGCCTTTTCATGGAGAACGTTGTTACAGTAAGATGACATTCTTTTTTCAATACTGGGGATTGAAGCCAGGGTCTTTGCCCTGAGCTACATCCCCGGACCTTTGTGTATTTTTTATTTTGGGACAAGGTCTTGCTAAGTCACTAAGTTGCCCAGGCTAGGCTTTACTATCTCTCTTTCTTCTTCTTTTTTTTTTTTTTTTTGGTTCTGGGAATTGAACTCATGACCTCAGGCTTGTCAGGCAAGTGCTTATGCCACTGAGCTATATCCCCAGCCCTGGGCTTGAATTTACAGTCCTCCTGCCTCAGCCTTCCAGGGTACTGGGATTATAGAGTAGACTATTATACCCTTACCGTAGTAAGATAATTTTAAAGATGTTACTTTGTGGATATCCCCACTTGCCAATGAAAACATTTTTACATAGTGACCAACTGTGCTAAGCCGCCTTCCTTCCCTGTGACAAAGACAATCCCTGTAACTGAGATAATTAACTTGATAAGAAAAGGGTTATTTTTCACTCATGATTGCAGAGGTCTCAGTCCATGGTGATGTGGCTTCATTGCTTTGGACTCAGTGCATCATGGTGAGGCAATGTGGCAGAAGAGGTTTTTTACCTCATGATGATTGGATAGCAGAGAGACAGGCAGGAGTCAGGGTCCAAATATCCCTTTCAAGGACCCTAGTGACCTCACTTCCTCCCACAAGCCCTGCCTTCTAAGCATTGCACCACCTTCCAATACTGTCACACAGGCTGCAGACTAGGCCTTCAACACAGGGCCTTTGGAGTAACAAATCCCTGTCGGGGTGACAACTGCTGTGTGACAACCACCCAAACACACCACCTCAGAGAAAAAATGCTCACTTATACTACTCATAGATCCGGACTTTGGACAGGGTTCAGTGGGAAAATCTATTCTTGGTCCCACATGGCTGGAGAGGACCAACGTGGTGCCCTGGCAAGGAGTTGGGAGTTCATTAAGGCTGTGGCCGGGGTCCTCAGTAGCCTCCACAACCAGCCTGGTAACCGGAGCCAAGCCTGACCACCTCAAGCCAGCAAGGTGGAGAGTGTGGCACATTCAGAAGCCAAGGGTCTCACTTCTGCCACGTGCTAGGGTCAGCCTAGAGTCAAGGGGAGGGAAAATAAACCCCAACATATAGTGAGAGGAAGGCCAAGGTCACGCTGTAAGAAGAGGAAGCAGAGTGTGGGGCACCTTTGCAGTCATCTTTGGGAAGCGTAACCTGCCACCCTCTTCCAGAGAGGCTGTGTTGTGCCAGCTGTCAGGCCCCTGCCACATGAGTGGTGCCCACAGCCAGGGCCTGGCACCTGTCTAGGGATCCTGAATGTGAGAACAGAGCTAGATGACATCAGGAGAGCAGCTGTGGGGACCCTGCAGCGCCATCTTCACTTTGCTTTACTTCAAGAAGACAAAATATAACAATAGGTTAGGGACAGCATTAAGTCTGACAAAGTGCTCTCTAATTTGCAAATGTATTTTAGTTTGTTGTTATTTTATGTATTGTTGTTATTTTCTTTTGGTTCACAGAGCACACTATTTGTGTATTGGCTATCTACTGCAGTGTAACAGATTACCCCAAATACTTGTCAAGTTAACATAATAAATATGTAGTGTCTCACATGATTTCTGGAGTGAGGAATTTGTAGTGGTTGAGTCATAAGGTCCTGGCTCAGGGCCACTCAGGCCTGAGGTTGCAGGTGGGCTGGCCAGGGCTGCATCATTTGAGAGTTGGTTGGGGCCAGACCCACATCCGAGGTGATGCCTCCCTTCATTGTGGCTGGTGGCTCAGCCTCCGCTCCTCACCATGTGGGGTTCTACAGGCTGCTCCCTTGTCCCTGCAGCCTGATGGCTGGGGACACCCAGTGATGATTCCAGATGTCAAGAAGGAGCACGCGCGTTTAGGACCCCCCAAGGAATTTGCACTCACCTGTCTATGTCTTACTGTTATGTGGTCCATGCTACTCAGGCTGGAAGACTCTACACTGGGTGTAAACCACAGGAGGAGGGTGGCAGGAGATGTCGAAGAGATCAATTGCCACCATGTTTACACAAGACCTTTCCTGTCTACAAGAGACTTGCTTGTGGTACCTCCCAAACCCCTGAGATAGTCTGACTTTGCCTGTGGAGGAACAGAAGTAGGGGCTTTGTGAGTTGTTGGGGTCATAGCGTGCCCTTTAGCAGCTCCTACAGATTGTGTGGGGCCGGGAAGGAATCCGGAGTGAAGTCCACCCAGCCCCCAAAGACAATACCAGAGCCAAGGCAAGAAGCCACTTCTGGGTCAGTGAGGAGAAGAGCAGGCAGAGGACCTGGAAATGAGGACAGGCCCATCAGGGAGGACCTGGATGCCAGGCTGATGTGACTATTCCAAGGACCACGTTCCCTGTGCCCCCCAGGAGGGTTTGTTTGCAAACCCAGGGTTCCTGAGATTTTACCCTGTAAAAATACAAGCCACAGACTGGGTAAAAATGTTCCAAAACATTTATCTGACAAAGGACTTGTGTTTAGAATATGTAAAGAGCTTTCACAGCTCAATAATAGACTCACAGCCCATTTTATTTATGGTATTAGAGATTGAAACTACGAAGTACTCTTTTTATTTTATTTTACTAATTTTACAGTACTGGTGACCTAACCCTGGGGGCACTCTACAGCTCCAGGCTTCCTTTTGTGAAAATTCTGAATAGTCTTGCTAAATTGTGCAGGTTAGCTTTGAACCTGCAGTATCAATCCCAAGGAGCTGGGATTACAGGCATGTGCCTTTGTGCCTGGCATAACTTTTAAAAAATGTATTAAATATTTAAACAGACATCTAAAGAAATAAAAACACTAAAAGATTCTCAACATCATTGATCATTAGGGAAATACAAATTAAATATGCAATGAGATATTATTTCACACCTAGTAGAAGGGCTAAAATTAAAAAGATGAACCACAACAAGTGTTGGTGAAGACAGGAGGGAGCCCTTGTATGCTGACCTCTGATAGCAGAGTGTGAAATGGTGTGTTCATCTTGGGGGAGCTTGGTGATTTTTAAAAGAGTTAAACATATACCTGTGACCCAACCACCCACTCCTGGGCACTGGCTCCCAGCAGGAGGGAAGAAAACATTTGTCTACACAAAGACCAAGACATGAATATTCATGGAAGCTCCCTGGACTGTCAGGAGGATGCCAATTACTTGGCACAGTCTGGCACACGGCACATACTCAGTAATTGGTGCTATTATTTTTATATCTCTCTGCATTACTTTCATCTCATTCAGTCTGCAGATGGGGAAACTGAGGCTGGGAGGGAGGCAAGTGTTGACGAGGGGTGACCAGCGGGCAAGTCTCATAACTGGCCTGGGCCAGGTCCCCACATCCCCAGCCCCCCATCCTATAGACACCAAGCATTCCTCTGTCATTCATCTTGGTCTGCTAGCTCCCTGCTATTGAGCCTCCATTTGCAGGGGGTGTGGACAGGGTTGTCTCCCAGCCTCCTCCTGAGCCAGCTTAGGGCAACATTAATTGGGTGGAATCAAGAGCAACTTCCCCTCCCCGAACCTCCCAGCTAATGAGCACACCATTAAACATGAGTGGAGCACTGCCCGGGAGCCCAGGCTGGACTGCGCTAAATTAATCAAGAAGAGTCAGTGAAGCTGAGCCTGTCTTTTGACTGCATGACAGTGGCAGCAGGGGCGAGGGGGTGGGGGACAGCTTTGAAGGTGCACTTTGAAAACTTGAGCCCTGAGTTCCTGAGTGAGGGCAAGAGGGAGGGTGGCAGTCTCCCTCAGGTTACTGAGGATAAAGGACAGACCTGTCCTGTCTTGTCTCTTCTGAAAGCTGCTCAGGGCTGGGGCCAGGGGAGGGAGGCAGCTTCATCTGCCTGTTCAGACAGGTTCCCTCTTGTACCAACTGTTTGACCAAAGATCCCAAACTCAGGGGCTAAAGCAATGACAGTTGTCTCTGTTTGAGTCTGTGTTGGGGGAAGTGGGCAGGAGGGCTAAAGTCTGTGCTCTGTGCTAGAACAGCTGCACCGGGGGTAGAGGGTACATATTCAAGATGGTACACTCATATGGCTGGTCAACTGGTTCCAGCTGGGGCTGGCTGTGGGCCTCTTCCTGTCGCCTGGGTGTCCTCAGAAGGGAAGGGAATGCCTGGCTCCCAGGGCAGGTACCCTAAGAGAGAGAGACCCACAGCCATTGTACCATCTTCTGCGTCTACCAGACAGTACTGGTTCAGGCCACAGCAAATACTTGTTTGGGCACAGGGTAAAGAGATGCAGATCCTGCCAGATGATAGTGGGGCGGGGGAAGCAGAGTTGCAGTCATCAGTGGAAAGATAATCTGCTGAGTGTGTGGGTCACAGACCCTGCACACAGGAAGACCTTGGATGTGCGGCCCAGACTTCTGGGGAGTCTTTGGGGTAAGGGAGCTTTAGCTCCCAGGAGAAGCTTCATTCCTCTTGGCCAGAGGCTGTGACACAGGTCTCACAGTGAAAAGGTTCCCCGTGGTTTCCTCATCCATTAACATACTTACCTCCTCCCTCCCTCACCACTCACCTCTTCCTTCTACCAGCATTCAGATTGGTCCCTGCCCCAGGAGCCCTGGGCTGGAAGATGCCAGCCAGGGACCCCGACCTAAGTGGCACAGGCGTCATTGAGCAACGGCCCCTAAATGTTGCTACTGGCTGGAGTCACCAGGGTGTCACCATGCCTGCTCCAGGGTTTCCCCAAGACATCAGAGCTCCCAGAAGCTTGCCACACCCCCATGAGGCAGATCTCCAATCCTATAGAAGAGGCACTGTGGCTCTGGGTGGGAACTGGTGTGCCAGTGAATGAATGTAGCAGGCCCCGGACATGTCACTGTGACCTTTGTCCACTATAATTTTCCTTGTTCTTCCAAACCATGAAGGCTTCTCAAAGAGGCAGGCCTGGCTGGGCTCTGAAGCCACCACCAGGGCCATGGCCAAGGCTAAGGCATAGTGGTGGGTCTGCTGGCCATGGGGGTGGTGGGGAGAGGGGAGGGTCCAGGGAAGGGTAAGCAGGGCCTGGGGGATCTGATAGCCTCTGGGGCTCTTCCTATGGGAAGACCGTAGTCCAGACCCTACACAGAGGGTCAGCCTAGCACATGAACCAGCTGTGAGGCCACCTCATGTGGCGCAGAATTCTCCCTTCTATGATTCCTCTGCCCATGAAAAGGGCATGCATGCTCTGCCGCCCAGGGTCTGAAGAGCACCCTGTAGCAGGCCGAGGCTGAGCCCTAATCGGGGATATCATGGGGATCCCAGACCCTCCTACAGGATAAAAGAGGGAGCTGGTCTCTCATGTGAGCCCCTTAGACTCAGACCCATCCAACCCCCCCATAAATTCTCACAGTTAACAAGTTCGGGGCCTGATGATTAACTAGACTCGAAAAGTTGATGAAAAAAAAGTCAGGATATAAATAAATATTCCTGGAGATATTCCACCCCCTGCAGGCATGAACTTTGAATAATTGGAGAGAATTATGCTGAGGACTAATCAAAACTTTTTTTTTCTTTTGCTAATTACCTCTGAGTTTCATCAGTGTCTAATCAACTCCAGACACCTTAATTGACCCTCGGGAAATGCTGGGAACAGGCAGGGCTCTGGTGTCATATTGAAGGGGGCTGGGAGGCAGGGAGCTGGGGTCCTGGGTCTGGAGCTGCCCTGGTCTGGGGAGGAGGCTGGCGGGTAGGAAAGAGAGGAGCTTTGAGGCCATAGGTACCCCTGATCCGGAGGAATGAGGGCCTCCCTGGCCTGCAGGCCCTCGGCTCTGTCCCTGGGACCACCAGGTGATCTCCCCTTAGGTCAATGGCACAGGCTGGACCAGACAGACACTGAGGCGATCCCCGAGGGGGGTGGGAAGGGGGTAGTTTGGGGGTATGAGAGTAGGACACTGAGAAGCTGGGAGTTCCCCAGAACAAACGGAGTCCTAGGCAGGTGGGGTCCCAGGGATGCCCCAGTCCCGGGGAGACGCCGTCACTCTGGTCGGTACTAGTCTGTCTCTCTCGTTTCCTCACCTCTCCGTCTGTTCCTGCCATGCTCTGTGTCCACCTGTCTCCCACAGAGTCTTAGGGGCTGTCGAGTGGGGACAGCCCAGGCCCTGAGGGCACACAGCTGGGCAACAGGAAGCCGGTGGGGCCTTCCGTGACCAGGCCACCTGGCCACTTGCCCCTTGTGGTGCTGGCAGGCTGGTCATTTTGAGAGGTACGAGACAATGAAGTGATAGCAGCTGCCTGCAGATGAGCCTGTGTGTCCCCAGCAGGGCCACTCTGAGCCTTCCTGCCATCCTCCCAACTCAGCCTGGGAAGGATGCATTGCGGCTTCCCGGCCTGGATCTCATAGTGGAAGGGGACCTTCCCCACTGGGACTCCTGGGTTCTTGTGCTGTTACTGACGTTCAAGGCTTAGTATCCCTGTGAGATTCAGGTGGGCACCCCAACCACAGCCCTACAGGGGGCCGCACCCAGACATACCGGTACCTTCCACCCGAGGAAGGGCTGGCACAGTGCGGATGCCAGGATGATCTGCAGCTGCTGTGGCCCCAGCCAGCAGTGCCAGGGAGCCTGAAGGGGCCCCCTCCTTTTTCTCTTTCTTCTCTTCTTCCCAGAGGGAGCCCCTAGGGGATCCAGAGAGCTGCCTCCCTCACTGGCACGGCCTGCAAGGTGACATGGACATAGGCCTCTGGGCCTCAGTTTCCCTCCCCTCACCTGCAGAGGGATCCTCTTCTGTGCACCCAAGGGCCTTTCTGGCACAGATACTGGAAGCCACCTGGAGCAGGGCCACCGGAGGCAGAGAGCCCACTGGCCTCATCGGCCCCTGAGTTCCAGCGCCAGGCCTGGGCAGGCCTGGCCTCCCTGGCCACAGGAGGAGCAGTCTTTCACTGGCCCATGACAGATGATCTGTCCCACCTCCTTCCCCTGCTCTCGCTATGTTAGCTATGGAATAATGTTTATCCCTTCACACAACAGTGATGCCCGCCCTTCCTCCTCCCTCCCATGTAAGGACGCCCAGTAGCTAACAGGAGGTTTTACTGGGCTATTTTCATGATTTTAATTTTCCATTCCCCATCTCTTCTCTTCTCCTTATTACATTTTGGGCTTTTTGGGGGGCTTCTGGAATGAACATACATTTTTCTGGTGATATTTTTTAATAAAATCCATCACTTACGATTATCTTTCCTCCCCATTAGCTGTCAGATCCCTTGTCTGATTTCTTATCCAGACAGCTGGCTCCTGCCTTGTCCCCCACGCAGGGTGTGCAGGTGCCTTCGCCTGAGGGTTGTCCCTCTAAACTTATGGCCCTCACATGCCTCCCCTATCCCACGTCCCCAGCTCTGCTGCCTTCTGTTCAGATCGCCTGGCCTTCTCAGATTCCCCTCTCAGGTGAGGCCTGCTTGTTCATCTTCCTTGCACATCCTACCTGCAAGACCTGGGTCAGGCCCCTTCTCTGAGCCTCAGTCTTACCATATATAACAAACTTAGGATGATGGATGGTTCATTCATCCATTCACTCAACAAATAGTAGCCAAGGGCCTCCTATATGTCAGGCACAGCCACACACCTGTCCTAGGGGAGGAACCTCCTTAGGTATAAGCCTATCTCCCTGTACGCCAGAGGCCTTTGTACCCAGGGGCTTCCTTAGGCTTCCCTGAGATGTTACTGTGTGACCCTGACAAGTCACTGACCCTCTCTGAGCTCCCTTTCTGTCTATTACTGTAAAGGAAAGTCCTGGGCATTGAGCACCTCTCTCCTGGCGGCATGTTTCCCATCAGCATTGGCCTGCAGGGGGTCTTGTTCTGAGCAGCTGCAGCCTAGCCTGCTCCTTTATGGCTGCCTGCCAGTCACCAGGGGCAGCAGGGCCGTCTGGGCCCTTCCCTCAGCCTGCCATACTCAGGTGTCTGGCCCAACTGGGCTCTGGAGCTTGTGTCCAGGTCAGGGAGAGGCTGCACATGCTCTTCACTTCAGCCTGGCCCTCTATGGCCCCTAGTCCTGTGTGGTCCTGGGAGACGGTCCCTGCTGGACTGCTAGGGGCAGCCCCTAAGCCCAGCCACCATGGTTCCAGTCTTGAGGCTGGCTCAGGAGGGAGGAATCTGTCCTCCCACAGAGCCTTGCCCCATCCCTGGTGGAAGAGGTCACCATGAATATTCATAATGCTTCATGAATATTCGTGACCAGAATGAAGCCACCCTTTCCAGCCTCTTGCCCTTGGGTACCTCAGAGGCCTGCTGTGGGGTTTCACTGACTCCTATGTGGAAGCCAGCTGGGTGGCCCTTCTTCCATGAATGCTGGAGGCCCCATGACCAGGAAAACCCCTGGGTCCCTGGAGTCTCTGACCCTACCTCCTGTGTGTCCAGTAGCTTTTCTTCCACCTCAGTTTCCCTTCTCACCTCTACGATTCCTTCTGGCCTCTGAGGAACAGGCTGACCTGTTTCTGGAACAAATGTGCCCTCTCTGATTCCACTTACCAAGGGCTCCATTGTGTGGAGACAAAGCCAAGGGCTTGGGTTTCTGTAGGGTGTGCTGGGCAGAACTCTGGTTACCTGGGGCGAGTAACCAGAGAGGCCTATGGTCAGGTGTCCCCACTGCCCTCCCCACCCAGGGCCAGGGCATGCTGAGCTGACTGCCCCCTCAGACAGAGATATGAACAGGGGAGGGAGACAGGGCTGCAGGGGCAGCCCAGGGTATTTAGCCGGGGAGCCAGCATTCAGGGCCCTTCACCCTCAGGTCAGCGTGAGCCAGAACCTGTGTGTGCAGGGGCCAGGTGGTTCAGGAGGGACAGCTGCCTTGCCTGTGGCCATGCGCCCTTGGGCAGCTTCGTGCTTTCCCCTGCTGTGGCTCTTCTCTGAGCACGTTTGGTGGTTTATTGGGAGGGAACCCAGCTTGGGGACAGTGACATCACCACAGATCAAAACTTTGGGTTAGGGAAGTAAGCACTAGGGTCACTGAGATGGCTCCAGCACCTTCTCTGGTCTGGACCCGTCACGTTGCTTATTTAACTTTCATGGGGCTGCAGCCATGGGCTCTCTGGGGGACCCAGCCTTGCCTCTCCATGGAGTCAGGGCTGGAACCAAGCAAGGAGGCCCCAGGACAGTCA
The DNA here is from genome assembly GCA_004027595.1 of Dinomys branickii. Classification (NCBI taxonomy): domain Eukaryota; kingdom Metazoa; phylum Chordata; class Mammalia; order Rodentia; family Dinomyidae; genus Dinomys; species Dinomys branickii. The sequence goes on along the minus strand of PVLD010006903.1, from coordinate 75,619 downwards.
GCTCCCCCCACCTTTCCCATGTCTTTCTGTTCAGGGCTCAGCATGTGGGAGCTCTGCCCACTCTCAGCACCTGTGGGGTCTCGTTGTGTGCTGGGGACCCTCCCAGTACAGTGACGGACTAAAGGCTCTGACAAGTGCTGAACCCCCACTTCATCTTCCTAGCAGATAGGGGCTCTGCTTGGGGCCTTGGGTCTGACTTCACCAAAGTGGATGTGGGGGCTTAGAGGGGTTTGGTGATGCTTAAGGTACAACAGCGAGCCACAGGTGTCAGCCAGGGTCTGGCCCAGCTCAGTCTATACTTAGAGCCACTTTCTGGCTGGAGGACAGGTGGAGGTCCCTTTCTTGGCGGGTCTTTAGCACAGGCTGACCCTGCAGGAGCTTCGTGACTGAGACCCAGCCTGCTCAGTGCCATTTGCCTAAATATGGTCTTCCCACAGGACTGGCACGGCCACCGCCAACATCTGTGGGGACAACGGCAGAGGAATGTCTAATGAGGGCCTGGCGTGGCCCTGCCATGGAACGCAGGCTGGGACAGATGGTCTATCATTACCCGTTTTTATTAATTACTGCTCCCTATGCAGTGATTGGCTCCCAGGCTCAGCCTGGTGGATGTACTGAGGTCCCCACGATTCTGGAAGGAAGAAATGTCCCCTCATTCCAGGCAACGTGTCTTTCTTTCCAGCTTCCTTGGAGGCCACAGGCGGTTTTGGCTCGTTAAGGTCCCTGGGGAGCCAGGCTGAGCGAGGAGACAGAAGTGAGGACTGCAGCTTCCCAAGGTGACAGGGGAGGGCCTGGGGCCGGGACAGACATGGAGACCCCCAGGACTCCGCCCAGCCATGGGCACCTGAAGGACACTGGGACCCTGCAGCCCTGCTCTAGCTTTCTTTCTGCCTGTGGACCTGATAGTGCTGTTGTGGCCGGGATCATAGCAATTATCTGGGGTCTGTGGCCTTTTGAAACTTGAAGATGCTTCTGACCTGACCAGAGATGCCCCGAGACTCAAGGGCCCCACATACCTGAGTCCCAGATCCAGCACCACCTCCAATCTGCTCCAAGGGAGCCTGGTTCCCTGCTTCCCTGCCCTGGCCTTGTGTCCTCACTGCAAGATGGGTGTGGGCCACTCCCTGCGGCGTGGGTGAGAAGATGCTCATGGCCTCTTCGGGGAATCGTGGCTTTCCCACACTCCAGGAAGGGAACAGAAAGTGCTCTGGATTGGCCCCTGGTCAGAAGGTCCCTGGTGAGGCCCTGCTGCCATGGGTAGGGGGGACCAGGGTGCCTCCAGGTGTCAGGCCAGAGACAGGGCTCTGTGTCCCTGCTGGCCAGGACATCAAGTCCCTGGCTCTGCTACACAGCCTGTTAGCCAGAGAGATAATGGGACTTGAAGCACAGGGTTTCCAGTCAATAAAAAGAGTCTCGGAGGCTTTTTATATCTTGCGTCTGTCACACAGGATAGGTGTTTTATCTGTTGCCCACTTGACAGCTCATCATAAAGCAGGCCCTGCCGGAGCCCAGCTTTGCATCCTGGCTGGTGGCAGCGGTGCTGACAGAGCCCCTTGGAGCCCACCAGCCCCCGGCAGGGGACCGCTCTGTCCGGATCCATCTTTCTGGCCCCTAGCGTGGGGTCAGGAAGACCCTGCCTACATGAGGCTGCTCTGGCCACCACAGCAAAATGTCAGACAGCAGTGACTCAGGCACGGAGCATTTGTTCTCCCACAGGCCTGGAGGCTAGATGTCTGCAAGCAGGATGTGGCCAGGGCCAGCTCCTCCTGAGGCTGCCCTCCTTCCCTGGTAGGTGCCATTTTCTCCCTATTTTCCCACATGATCATCCTCTGCATGTGTCTCTGTCCCAATCTCTTCCTATAAGGCCCCCAGTCAGATGGGATTAGGGTGCACCCTGATGACCTCATTGTATTTAACCACCTTCTTAAAGGTCCCATCTCTGAGGATGAGGGCTGAGGGTTCAACACATGGGTTCTGGGGGACACAGTTTGGTCCATAACCCCATTTTCCTGGGAGCTTCCCTTCCAGAGTCACCTTAGCAGCTTATTGGGTGACCCCATGCAGACCCCTCTCCCTCTCCGTGCCTTCATGACCAAGCCCCGGATGGGGACAGATCAGGAACAGACACGGTATTTTCTGTGCAAACAAGGACTTGCACCCCTAGCAGCCTTGAAGATGGGAGAGAGGAGAGGCTGAGGCCTGTAATTCCACCAAGCACTAAGTGGGGGACTGGCAACTCCACCTGGCTGAAATGACACCTAGTGCCTCTGACAGTGGAGCCAGATGCTGAGCTTGGACCCAAACCCTGCCAGTTATTGCTGGGTGCCAGTGCCAGTGACTTAGCCTTGTTGGTCTCAGTTTCCTCATCTGGGCAATGGGGACAATCATAGGACCTACCTGTAGGGCTGGAGCAGTGGATGGAGGTGGATGGAGGGTCAACCTCTAGGAGGGAGGCAGTGCTGCCAGGGGAGTCTTGAGCCCTGGGGGACGTCTGTGCTTCATTCTGCAGGCATTGTGAAGCTTCAAGGGCCCTGACCACCTGGGACACTGAGCAAGGTGGCACTGGGGGCCGTGTGACCAGGACAATGAGAGATCAGCTGCTGCTACCCTCAGCAGTTCCAATGCCCTGGATGGGGGGGCCCCTTGTGGAGGGGAGTGTGGCTTGTCTGGAGGCGCTGGCATGGGTGCAGGAACCCAGGCTCCGTGAACTAGAATTTCTAAATGCCAAGTGCACTCTAAACTTCCAGCAGGAGTTTGAGTTTGTGTCTGCAGGCCTGGCAGGTACAATGGCTCTGCAGGGGATGGCAGCAGATTAGGGATGCTCAGGGTGAGTGAGTGGACCTCTTGGCCATTCATTGTCCAGGTCGGGAAAGACAGAGGAGCTTGGGGAGCTGGGAGAAGGGACAGTGGCAGAGAGGGGCCAATCCTGTGACCTCAGAGAATGGAGCAGGGCCCGAGGTCCTGCACTGTCTGGGAGCGGGGGAGACCCTGCTCTGGAGTGAGAAGGAAGGCTGGGGTGTGTCCCAAGGTTGAGCAGGACTTCTCTTGAGGTTTGGCCCTTAGCACTCTTTCAGGCAATGGAAAGCATTCCCAACAGCCAGTGCCCAAACCAAATGCTGCCTCCTCCAGGAAGCCACCTTGGGGTCCCCAAAACAGAGTTCATCTTCTCAGCATTTGCAGCACCTGCTTGCTGTGGGGAATGTTAGCCCCTATGCTGTGTGCTCTTGGGCAAAGGGCTTAACATCTCTGAGCCTCAGCTTCCTCTCTGTACAATGGGACTAACAAAGCCGATCTTAAGGCTGCCAAGGTAACAGAGATGGAGATTTTCAAGGGCCTGAATCCTCTCCTCCAAGACAGACACTGGTGTCCTAATGCCCATCACCTCCCAATGTGAGCTTCTCTGCAAATAGGGTCTTTACTGAAGCAATCAAGATGAAATGAAGCCATGGGGTATGTTTTTATGAAAAAGGAAATTGGAACGCAGAAGAACACGCACAGAGGAACCAAACATGTGGCTGGAGCACTGTGTCTAGAAGCTGCGGGACATCAAGGTCACCAGGAGTGGGAGAGTCTCCCTCAGCTATCAGGGCAGTGCTCCGCCCTCTCCTGGATCTGGACTCCCTCTCCTGATGGAATAATGCACTTCTACTGTGCGGCAGCTTCACATGGGCTCACGAGGCAGTGCTCTGAGGACTGCAGCTCCCGTTGGCTGCCACCTGTACCCTGCCTACACCTGCCTCCCTCTGTGGAGCCCGCTAGCCCCAGGCGCCTTGTGTTGATGCTAACAGTTGGCAGCAGAGTGAAATAGGAGGCCCTGGACCGGAGTGCTTACACACCACACTTACACGGGCACATGTGAATGCAGGAGGACATACACACTCCACACACATACATGCATGCACACAAGTCACCCCTCCACATGTGTGTGCTCCACATGTGCACTGCCACACATCCGTGCAATGCATACACAGGCATGCACATGAAGGCAACCCACACAGGCATAAGCAAGTGTACACACATGCATACACACATGCACACACAGGCATCTCACACACAAGCAAGCACCCACATGGGCACACATGCAGGCAGGTGTATGTGTGAAGTTGCATACATGCATACGCACAAGTGCTTGAGCACAGGCTCAGATCTGTACCACCCTGGAGACAGAAGAAGTTCCTGCTTGACTCCACCCACTTGCCACCTGGAGCCAGGGACACCTTTGCCTAGCGTCTGGCTGCATCTGGCTGCATTGAGTCAGACCCGAGGCGGCTTGTGCTGCTCAGCTCTGGGAGAAGGCCAGGGAATAAGGGGCCAACTGGGGCCACAGCCCAGAGTGCACAGACTGCTTGCTGAGGGTGCCTGTGGTTCTGTCCCGAAGCACCCACTGTGGCAGTGATGATGGGGCCAGTCTGCCCCTGAGGGGCTCCCAGCCAGAAGTCAGGGAAAGACCTCTCTTCTGAAGCCTGCATCGTCATGACGGGCAGGGGCGTACTGGATTCAAGACCAGGCTCACCAGTGGCTACTGACAGCCTTTCCACCAGAGATGCTCCAGGACACAGGGACTCCATGGATGTGTGCTGAGAACCTCCTGCCTCGCTGCTGCACACCTCGGATCTCCCTACAAGGGAATACCCTGGTGGTTGATGCTATTTTTAAGAAATAAAATCTGGGCATGGTCCACTTAAAAGCTTGCAAAATGTCATTTTTGTTATCTTCTCATTAAGCTCTATTTGAGTCAGGATCAAGCAGAGTGAATCACTGGGACACAGGCTGGGCTCTGGGCCATTTGCATTCAACACGGAGGAGCGCAGGCCAGCGCTCAAAATGCAGGGATGACCAAGGAGTCGCCCGGTCTCACCCACCCAGCCCATCTCCCAGCATAAAAGCAGGGAGTGCCCTTGGCTCCGAGGACACAGGGCACAATGGGGCTCAACTCAGGATGGAACCAGGTCCATCCATCCCTAGTCCTGCCATCCCTTCTTTCCTCCCATCCTGAGCACTTGGCACTCATTGGCTGATAGTGCCAGCGGCCCCAGCCCTGCCCACCTTCACAGGTAGTAAAAACACCAGTGTGTCTGCAAGTTAGGAGGACAATGACTGATGGGCAGAGGCAGCGAGGCATGTGATAGAGCAAGTACTGCAAGGTTCCAGTTGTGGGATGCAGGCTGTGGGCACCTGGGTGGTCACTACGAAAGCATGTCAACTTCCTGTATACCTGAAAGTTTCAAAGTTAGGTGTGAGAAGCAATCAAAACAAATCTGGACTTTGCAGAGAAATGACCAGGTATGTCCACACAGGACCTTGTACTGAGGCAGGAGGAGCACAAATCCAGAAATTTTTATGTTCAGTTTCCTGATTGTGTGACCTCAGGTGAGTTTCTCAACCCAATGCACCTCAATCTCCTCACTGCGAGTAGGGATGGCAATAGGACCAACCCCAATGGCACAGTTGAAGGAATGCATGCGGCAACCCAGAGCAGTGGGTGGCACACAGTAGGTGCTTAGTGAATGTACACTTTGTTCACAGTATTCCTCAACCCTAGAGGTATGAGGGTTGCCCTAGAGATACCGATGGACGAGCCAGGATTGGCACTGCACACTGGGCTCACATGCAAGGACCCCAAAGAGCTAAAACCATCTCCAAAAGGAACAAAGCTGGTGGGCTTACACCCCCAGTGTCAAAACTTTGGGTAGTAATGGAGTCAGCATAGTACTGTTTTAAGGAGACACAGGTACCTCAGTGGAAGGGCTGCCTGGACAGTTCAGTGAAGTGGAGAGGTGTAGTTTTTCAAACAATGGCATCAGGACAACTGAATATCCATATGCAAAAGAATGAAGTTAGACCCCTCCTACCTCATACCATATACAAAAATGAGCTCAAATGGAGTAAAGCCCTAAATATAAGAGCTAAGACTACAAAAGTTTTAGAAGAAGGCCTATGGGTAAATCTTCATCTTAAGCAAATTTTCTTGTATGTGACACCAAGAGCAAAGAAACAAAATATTGAACTTCAAAATTAAAACATTTTGTGCTGCAAACAGCACCCATAAAAAAGTGGAAAAAAACCCCAACACTCAGAGAGAAAATGTTTGCAAGTTATACATCTAATTACACCTAATTATGTGTCTAGAATATGTAAAGAACACTGATAGCTCAATAATAAGAAGATAAATACCCTGATGTTAAAATGGGCAAAAAAATCCCTGAATATTCATTTATCCAAGAAGATATGCAAATGACCAATAAGCACATGAAAAGAATCAATAGCCATCAGGAAAATGCAAATCAAAATTATAATGAGATACCAACCACCTCATGCCAAGGAGAACGGCCATCATCAGAAATACCAAGATAACAAGTGTTGGTGAGGATGTGGAGAAGCTGCAACCCTCAGACAGTGCAGTGGGCATGTAAAATACTGCATCGGCTTTGACAAACAGTTTGTGAGTTTCTCAAAATTGCTAAACACAAGTTACCTGTTGCCCAATAGCTCCTGCGCTAGGCATTTGACCAACAGAAATGATGAGGTATGTCCACACAGGAACTTGTACTGAGGCAGGAGGAGCACAGATTTGAGCCCAGCCTAGGTAACTGTGAGATTTTGTTAGACTTTGTCTCAGAAATAAAATAAAAAGGCTGGGAATGTATCTCAGAGTGAAGGCCCTGGATTTAGTCCCCAGTACCACAAGGAAACAAAAACAATGTTATGATCACAAAATTAACTAGTCACAAAAAGCCAATGTTTAATATGATTCCATTTATATGAAATATACAGAACTGTCAAATCCACAGAAGAAAAACATAGATGAGTAGATCATTCAACGTTTTGGGGGGGGGTGCGAGGGTGACTAATAGTAGTTACAAGGTTCCTTTTGGGGTGACAAAAATGTCCTAAAATTAGATGGCAGTTATTACTGCACAACTTTTTGAATACACTAAAAGTCTTGAATTATATACCTACTTATTTTCTTTCTTTTATATTTATTTATTTATTTGTTTGTTTTTGAGACAGGGTCTCATTATATAGTTGGCCTCAAACTATTTAGTCTAGACTGGGCTTGAACTAAGCAATCCTCCTGCTTCAGCCTACCAAGTGCGGGGATTACAGGAGTGTACCCCCATGCCTGGCCAAATTATATACTTTAAATGGGTGAATTCTATATATCTCATTAGTCTTATGTTCTGAAGATTTTATATGATCAGAAGGTTTGGGGTTCAAGTCTTGACCTGCCTCTGTGGTAGCTTCATAATCAAGTCATGCTCATCCCATGAAATTCAGTCTTGTCACCTGTAAAAGAAGGAAGGAAGGATTTTCCTCCCTAGGTGGTATAAGATGAGATGAGATGACAGTAGGAAACAATTTTTCATTTTCATTTTTGTATTCAAATTTATTAGAAGGGGAAATGTCTGCACACTGTGTAAAATTCAAATAGCATGCACGTGTATACTGTGAAAAGTCATCTTATTTCTGGGGTGATGTTGGTATTCAGTATTTTGATGGAAGTGGTGATTATAGCAAACATATGCATTTGTCAAAACATAGAATTGTGCTAACAACATACATAGAACTGAAGAAAACATAAAACTGCATTTCACTGTAAATAAATTATACCTAATATTTTACAAAGCAAATCCTCTTCCACCCACCTCTCCCAGTCCCGCTACCCCAGCCTGTAGGTCCCTGCAAGAGGTATCTCTTGTGCTGGTCCCTTGGGTATTGTCCCCAAGATAAGGCTAGGCACACCCAGAAAAGAAGATATTATTTTGTCCTTTCCTGTGTGCATATGTGTTTTAAAAAATTGTGCCATGTGCACCGGCCTGCCTGTTTCTTTTTTGTCCTCTTCACAATCTCAGAGATGGAGTCAAGCTGGTCTACTAATCTATAGCCACGAGTGCCATGACACATCGGAGCCCTCCCTTGACTGTGGGCATTTAGGACACATCCAATCTTAGGCTATTACTGAGAGTGCTTCAGCGAATAACCTTGTACACAGTAATATATCATGTCTCACACTCCTGACGTGTATCTGGAGGACACATTCCTAGAAGTAAATGCTGGGCCAAAGGGTGTGCGTATCTTGGAATTCTGACACTGTTTCAAGGGTTCCCAGGCTATCCACTTCCCCATCCCACTGCTGCCTTAAAGTGCATCATTATACTTTCTCATTTTCGCCCATCTGGCGAGTGAAAAAGCATCTCAGAGTAGTTTCCACTTGAATTTGTTTTTACCAGAGGGCACTTTTTCATTACATTCTTTTTCTGTTTGTAACCTTTGCCCATATTTTTGCATTGCTATTTTTCTTATTGATTTGTAAGAGCTCTTTACATATGGGAAAATGGCTCTTTGCGAGACACCATATTTCTTCTACACTTTTTTGGTTTTATAGGTGGGTATTTGTTGCTCTCTCTGTGAAGTTCTGGGCACAAGAAGAGGCTGTTACCATTTTTCTCTGGGTACCATTTTCTATATCTAATCAAGAACATAGGAGCCATTGGTGGGTGCAGAGATACCGAGGCCACGGGCTAATCTTCATTTATCCTGACAGTGGGGCTTGGAGGTCAATTAGATGGTCTTGCTCTCTGGAGCCACACTCTGCTAGAAGAACTCCACACCAGGACAGATGTTGACATCCCCCATGCTGAACACAGCCAGGGTCCTCAGCGCATCCTGGTGCACAGGTAGGGGCTGCTTCTAACCAGCTCATGGGGGGTGGAGACCATGGGCCCAGGCCTGTCCCTGAAGAGCACGGGAAGGGAGTGAGGTGACGGTTTCCATATAAATGACAATCTTTCTGACCAAGAGTCCTGGTCTTGCTCCCCGGAAGGGGGGGTAGTCCTCATTAATCCAGCCTAATTCTGAATGTGGAGCTTGTGGGCATTAGAAAGGCAGGTGGGGATACCCATTTCTTGGGTCCCATGTCAGAGGGAAGGTGAGCCTCTTACTCCTGGGGTCTTCCAGGTCAGTGTCGAAGACAGCTGTCATCACACCTGTGGGCCCCGCCATCCAGCCACGCTTGCAGAGCAGGCCTGAGTGTGTGTGTGTGTGTGTGTGTGTGTGTGTGTGTGTGTGTGTATGGGTGAACAGATGTGTGTGTGTGAATGGGTGGATAGATGTGTGTGTGTGTGTGAACAGATGTGTGTGTGTGTGTGTGTGTGTGTGTGTGTGTGTGTGTGTGTGTATGGGTGAGCAGTTTGTAGTTTGATCACTGGGACTTAAATCCTGGCTGGGCTGTGAACTGTTCAGGGTGATCCTAGCCATGTCATTTAATCCTTAGCCCTCAGTGTCACTATCTGTGAAATGGAGATGACAGAGGTCCGGAACTGTCCTGAGGCCTACATGACTGATGCCAGCAGTGGGCACTTACTGTGGGATGGGGGGAGTGACTTTGTATTTCCAGGTCAGTGTGTGCATGTGAGGGTCATGTGAGGACCCAAGGTCATGTGAGACGACACACAGGTACCCCAGCTACATGTAAGCAGGGCCTCCACTGGGTGGGGCTCCTGTTCCTCTGGACTGTGTCCATGGGGTGCATTCTCTGGGGGTACGGGATGAGGTGTCCACACTACAGGCTGCCTTGGGGTCCATGTGCCTGCTGGGGAGCAGGAGACTGAGCCTGGGGCAGAGAAAGAGGAAACACTGAGGCAGGGGGAGAAAGAAGCTAAGCAGGGAGAGAGACACACAGAGGGGGCCACGGAAGGAGAGACCCAAGCAGACAGCAGCACGCCAGGGCCTGAGCATGGGGACTTAGGTGGGTCAGCGGCCTGATCAGTGAGGCCCAGCAGGCCTAGGTCCTCTCCAAGGAATGAAGGCATATCTGAACTTGACAGCAGCAGCGAGGGCGGGGTGCCGGGTGCAGGGGGGGCCGGACTTTCAGTAAGACAGCTCAGTTCCTGGCAGATTGCTTCCTGGGAAGCCGGGCCAGGGGCTACAGGGAGGCGCGGAGAGAGAAAGGGTTGCAGGAAAACCAGGCTTGCTTCGCCACAGAAGGCAGCCTCCTCGCTGGAGGACCTGGCGAGAGAAGCCCCAGGGTCAGGCTCTGTGCAACCCCCCTTCCTGTTCCTCGGAGGTCCCAGCTCCCCCTGTGTGCAGGTCACTGGCAGTGGCTCTGTCCTTGACCATCACCTGTCCTCACCAGGAGTCCAAGGGAGAGGTGATGGGCCTCCTCCACCTCACCTTTGATACCAGCTGGGTTCTCCTTCCTCCTGCTAGCAGAAACAGGAGTTTGGGAAACTGCAGGGTCGCAGGAGAGGACAGGGGAGCTCCTAAAGCTCCCGCGGCTTGGACCCACAGGCTGGACGGAGCTTATGGGTTGCGAGACATCTCTGCACGGCCCCTGGGACTAGAGCCTCCGTGTATTCATTCCCCGCCCTCCGGCCAGGCTGCTAGACGCCCCAAGCACCACTCCCACGACTGTCCACCTGTCCTGCGGCCTCCTCCAGGGAGCAACCCGACTCTCAGCAGCCCCCTTCCCTTCGTGATGCGCATTTCCGCGCACGAGGCTGTCCAGCCTCCTCTCCCTGTCTTCCAGGGTCGGGTCTAGGCAGCTCAGTTCCCCAACAGCGGTGGAGCTGAGTCCGGAGGGTCTCGCTAGTGGGTGCTGCCCGGGTCCGGGGCTCGCAGCTTCGCACGCAGCATCTCTGGAAGCTGCGCTCAGGCCATAGCCCGGCGAGGGCGCTCTTGAGCCTGACTTGGAATTTTTACCCAACGCAAAAGCAGCGGGCTGGGGAAGGGGCGGCGGGGAGTGGGAGCCGCCCATGGAGCCGATGGGGTAGCTAGGCGAGTGTTCGGGGCGATCAGGCGGCTGTGCCGGGTACCTAGGCTTGGAACCAGAGCGAGCAGCTTCGGATCCCCGGGGAATTGGGAGGTGAAAAGCGGAGAGAGAGGATCCGTGGGAGGGAAATCCGCTACACCGAACCTTCCGGGAATCGGAAGGTGCCAGGCTGATCTCACGACCCCTCCCCCAGCTGAAAGGGGTTGGGGACTCGTGATGAGAAAAGGAGGAAGGGCGGGAGGGGTCGGCGACCTTGGCAGAGAGCAAGTCCCTGAGGACGTTGGACAAAGAGGGCCTGACCACTCTGGAGCCCCACCTCCCCACCCCGGCAAGTGCCCACCCCACGGAACGCGCGCTCCTGCGGGCCGTACATTGGCACCTCGGGCATGCGCGCCCACACAGGGTCTTACTTGGGGTCAACTTCTAAGCGACTCCCTGTGTGCGTGTGTGTGCACACCCGTGTCCGCACGCGCGTGCACATCCCCGCCGCACGTACCCACCTCCCACCTCCCAACGCCACGAAGGGTCTCGACCCTAACACATTGGGAATTCAGCTCCGCAGGGATGCCTCGGAGGACTGGGCGGGGGCTGGGACGGGGGCGAGGCAGGGGAGGGGGTGCGGCCGCCCTCGGCTGCCCACGCAGCTTCCACCGCTCCAGCCAACTTCCCCTCCCGCGCCCCCCCCACCTTCCCGGTCCACCGACGTGCGCCCCCGCCCCCTCCTCCGGCCCTCCCCGCGCGGGCTCCTACATTAAACCTTCCTCGTGCTCGGAAAAAATGTGCTACCACCTCGCGCTGCCTCGGCCGCCACCGCGCCCGCGCGGGATCCGGAGCCGCCCGGCCCCTCGGCGTCGCCGGCCCCGGTCTCGGAGCGTGCGGTCCCCGCTTGACGCAGTGGGCGCCGCAGCCCGGCTCCGGCCGGCCCCGCGCGGCTCCCCGCCGCAGGCCGAGCCCTGCCCGGCGGGCTCCGGGAGGGGGGGCGGGCAGGGCGGGAGGGGGAGGAGGTCTGTCTGGAGCCGGCGAGCCCCGAGGAGGAAGAGGAGGAGGAAGCCGCCGCCGCCGCCGCCGCCGCCGCGCTCGGGGATCCGGGCGCTCGCGCTCCGCTCGCTGGCGACCTGCCTCCAGCCGGGGCCCGCACCCCGGCCCAGGTAGGAAGGGGCCGGCGGGGGAGGGGCCCGTCCGGGGCGGGAGCCCCTCTGCCGCAGCTGCGGGTCGACAGGTCCCCGCCCCTGGGGGGAGGGGAGCAGGATAGATGCTCTCCTGTAGTCGCCCGGGCTGTACGGGGTCCCCAGGGGCTCTCGCAATCCCGGACCCGGTGTCCCGCCTCGGGTCCTCGCAGGGTCAAGCAGCCCGCCCGTGTGGCTTCAGATGCGGTGCATGGAGCCTGTGGACCCCAGGCGCCCCCCGCCTACCCACCGGGATTGGGAGCTGCGTGCACCCGAACTTCGCGGCCGCTGAGCTCGGGCAGGACAAACTTCCCTCCCCGACGCCGGGGCTGAGAGGGCGGAAGCTGGAGACCCTCTGGGTTGGGAGGAGCCGCGAGGACCCCAAAACTTTGCAGAGCGCGCGGAGCGCGCAAGGCGGGATGGGCAGGGAGCTGGGGAATGGGTGATCTTGCCTTTGAGTGCGCCCCAAGTTGGCCCAGAGACTGTCCCCCCATCTGAAACCAGTCTTAGGTCGGGGGCAGAGGGAATGGGCTGTGGGGGACCCCTTTGGATGGGTCTTGCTGGCCCCGCGCCCCCACCACGCCGGGTTGCTGGGCTCCACCGAGCTCTCGGGAAGGACCGGCTCGCAGCTATTAATAGGCGCCCGTGACCCGAGCTGCTGGCTGCCAGGGAAGCCGAATGGCTGGGCTCGCTTCGGGGTGGGGTGGGACCCCAACCAGGGTTGACCTCTGGCCCCATTTTGTCGCTTTCTTCCTCTTCCCTGCTTTCTTCCTACTCTTGGATCTCCGGGTGTCGCCCCCTAACTTTTTCTCTTCGTAAACTGCACGATCTGGACTATGGCCACCCGCTAGGGGCCCCTGGCCGGACTCGCGCGATCTCAGTACCGTTCCCAACCGAGTCCACCTCCGCGCGCTTGGTGTGAGATCCCTGGGGCCAACCTGCCCGGGGATGAGCTGGGATCGCCCCAAACCCGCCCAGTCCTGGCAATCTGCTGCCCACGCAAAACACATGCACTCCCCCTGCGGGCCGTCGCCATTCCATCCAAGGGGCACTGGGATCGCGCGAGCGGCGGAGAGCTGGGGGGGGTGGTGTCCTGCGAAGCTCTCCAAAAGGGTTTTGGGGTGTATGTAGCTCTGGTTACATGTGCAGGAAACAGGCTGTGTCCTGGCACCTTCTCTTCCAACGTAGCACGCCAAGGGCCCAGGGAGGTTCTGTTGCTTCCACCCCTACCCCATCCCACCTCTCCAGTCAGAGCTTGATCAGATTTGAGCATTTGGGGGAGGAGACATCCCCAGTACCTCTTTTCGTTTCGGGGTCTGCGGGGTCCAGCCCGCCCCCCCCCCCGCAAGACAGCTCCGGTATCTTAGTCCCGGCAGCCGGCCTCCTGCCCCGCCTCCTCCCATTAACTCTCGGACCCCAGCGCCCTCCAGCAGGGGCTCGTTCGCTTCGGCAATCCCAGACCTCTGCGAGCTAGGCGTCGCATGCTTTTCGCTGCTGCTCCGGGTCTGGGGGAGGGGAGGGGGCGTGGAGCGCACCGTTGGGTCCCTGACAGATGTCCTCGCGCGGTGGCGCCGGCATCGCTGTAAGAGAATTAATGACTTACACATAGGCCTCGGATCTGCGCGGCCCAGGGGAGGGACCGCCAGGGGGATTTGAGGAACTGGAGGGGCAGCCTCCTTTGAGATGGGCCGAGGGGGGCCCAGCCCTTCAACCCCTATCACCCAAATTAGATGCTTGGCTCTCGTGTGCTTCGAGCAGAACTCTGGCCTCATCGCTTGTGATCCCTGACCCCGAGTGCCACATACTGATTTGCCGCTGGAGCTGACAGTACCAGTGAAAGGCTCAGCCTGGACTTGTACGGGTGGAAAGGGGCTCAGAGACCCTGCCTCTGGGGAGCAGCTCAGATGTCGGGGTGGAGGGGCTAGGTGGCCAGTATAGTGCCTGGCACACAGGTGATGCCATCTAATGTCCAGGGCTTCTTCCCAAGCCCTAACTGCTTTGCTGACGCAGGTGGGGGAGTGCAGGGGGGTGGCCAGCAGCGCCGTGGGGGGTCTGCCTTTGGTCCAGATGGTGAAAGCTGGAGCCTTGGGTCCCTCCTGTTCATTTCCTGCTCAGGGATGGCTGGTCCAGAGGACATCTCAAGAGTGACCAATAGACTGGGGGCTTTCACAGTCTCCCTAGGTGGACCTCAGTGGGGAAGGTCTCACAGACACAACAGGGAGGACTGGGGCTCCTGCATCCTACCCTGAAGTCCCTCCTACCCCACAGTCCTGGCACACGGGGCCTAGCAGTGTCCAGTGGTCAACAAGCAAGGGCTGCCCTTGGCTGGGGGCCTGGTTGAGACAGGATCCCAGAGTCCGGGTGGTGAAAGATAAAGGCTCCAGGTCCAATTCTTCCTGCAGCCCAGCTGCCCTTCTCTTCTGTCCCCAGACCGTGGGTCTGAGATGTGTTTCTACGACATACTGCTTTCCAGTCCTTGTCTGTAATCTTGGGGGTACACTGGCTTTTGTCTTGGTACCCCCCATGGGAGCCCCACCCAGCTGTCAGGAGGAGATAGCACAGCCCCAAATGCCTGAATTGCAGCCAGTGCTCCAAAGGCCTGGGGTAGGGTGGGGAGAAGGCCTCTCAGCACCCACTCCCCCCACGGAACCCTCCATGCCTACCCTGGGGGGTCTGGTCCTGCCACCCCCGGCCTGGGCCAGTCCATACAGGACTGGCTGGTGCTGTGGGCGTCCATTCACATTCCCTCTCTCGTCCTCACACACTATAGGATTTATCTTGATTTGCTGCCTTTGAATTGAGTCAACTCTTTTGTATGCTCGGTGAATTGCCCAGCTGCTGGCGAAGAGCGGCGAGCGTGCCGGGGGTACTGAGGCCGGGAATCAGGAGCGGGCGGGGACAGGAAGTGGGAGGGGGCGCGGAGTGGGTGGGTGGGGGACAGGCCGAGCTGAAGAAGGACAGGAGGGGGCCCGAGGCGAGATACAGTACTTGTTCGGGGCACTGTCCCAGCTCGCCCAGCGGAGGGAGTTGAGTCCTCGGAGGGGGAGGGTCTCGGGATTTCCGCTCCCTCCCTGGGATCTGCCTCTTGGGCTCCTCCTGACTCAGTTTCCTCACCTGTGACGGGCTGGCTGGGGGCTTCCGCAGCAGTCATCCCAGAGGTTGGGGTGAGTGAGTGAAGGAGGGGGCCCGACATTGGAGAGGGGTCAGCACTTCAGCGTCCTGCACCCTTAGGTCCCAGCCCTAGGGATTTGGGGAATCTGGATCCTGAGCACCTCTTGGCTTGCTTAATGCGGTGGGGGTCGTGCATGGCTCATGCTGGTGGCAGCTTCGGGCCCCTACCATTTAGAGGTGGGTGGAGGGACTCCAGGAGTCTGTCCCTAGGAGTCTGCCCCCAAGCGCTTCCCAGAGCCCCGGCCCCTCGGAAGCGAGCGCCCCGGCCTGGGGGAGGGCAGGCGCGCAGCGGCCGGGAGAACTGGGAGCGCAAGCGGCGCGGGAGGCGGGCGGGCGAGGGGAGGGTGCGCGGCGCCGAGCCGGACTGGGCCGCGGAAGAGAAGGTGGAGGGAGCGCGCGGGCGGGCGAGGGCGGACGGGTGCGGGGGGGGGAGGGTGGCGAGAGCGAACCCCCCTCCGGCCGCGCGGCGAGGGGCGGGGCGCGCGCGCAGATCGATGGGCGAAGCTGGGGAGGAATTTCAATCCCGGGAGCGAAGTTAGAGCTGGGAGGACGGCGGCGGCAGCGGGCGCAGCGCCGGAACGGCGTCCGGGCCAGGCAGGTAAGCGTGAGCCCGAGTCTGAGCGCGGCCGGGCGCTTAGCCAGGAAGCGCGAGACCTTGGCCACTCTGGGGCAGCGCGGAAGGCCTCGCCACTTCGCGCCCCTGCGCGTCCTCGCGTGCTCTGCGTGCGCCCCCGGCCCGCGTGCGCCCCGGGCCCAGCGCGCGTTCCCAGCGCAGCGGGCAAAGTTGGAGGAACTTGGTGACGGCGACCGAGCAGAGCAGGCACTGGCAAAGCCGCCTGGGCCGGGGTCCCGCGATCGCAGCCCGCACAACCCCTCCCTCGGTGGAGCTGCTCTTTCCCCAGTTCCTCTCCCCCTCGTCCCCCTTTCGCTGCCTGCCTACGCTCTCCAGGTCCCGATCGCCAGGGCAGCTGCTCTCAGTCTTCGACTCTCCATAGCAGCCCTTGCCCGGCCCTCAACCTTGATGCTGCCCCCCACCTCTTCGCCAGAGTCTCTGACCCCCATCTTACCCACATCGCCCTCCCTGCTCACTCAACCTCGCTTGCCACGGTGACAGCCTTCTCACTGGCCCCCAGACAATGGAACTCTCCAGCCACACTTGGGGGGAACACATTCCTGGGTGTAGACCAGTGGGTCAAGCCTCTGGTATGGGAGAGGGGACTTTGCTCCCAACTTGGTGAATACCCTCACCTTGGACCCATCCTCCATGTCATCTCTCTGGGGTTAGGGGAGGCTGCTCAGCCTCCTTACCCAACCTGCCTCTAAAAACAAGGGTCTCCAGTCCTGCTTGCTGCTCAGAGTGGTGCTCTCGGGCTCTGTCTGCAGACCTCTGCCCCCCCAAGAAACTGACAGCCTCTGAGATCAGGCTTTTCCGGGCATTGACTCTGTGACCTTGGTGCAGGTGACCTTCCAAAGCCTCAATTTCCACATCTGTAAAATGGGAATATTGTGGTAATGATTTTTTTTTGAGATATGGAGGCTTAGTACAGAGGACCAAGGAGGGCTTTCCTTCGGGTTGGGGGCCCACCCAGGTGTGCATCTCTCGGGTAAGCCTCGGATGAGAGCATCTTGTTTTCCAGGTCCAGAGTGGAGCCACTGGCTGTGTCTGCTTCTCACTCCCGATCCCTGTGCTGGGTAGGAGCTGTGTGGAAAGTGTTCGTAGGACTTCTTGGTGGGTGCACCGCCAGGAGGAAATATAAAAGGTGAACCTCTCTGTTTTGTCTTCTTCAGGGGCCACCTCCTAGATATGCCCCCAGCTTCCAAAGAGGTTCCTGGTTCCTACTCAGCCCTAGGAGGAAGCAAACCCAAAAATCCGATGGGGCTGTGTCACGTTATAGCCAAGGATAAGCTCATCTTTCCTACCTAGCCAGCCCCCTGGCCTCCTCTGCCTGGGTCCTTGCTTTTGTCACCTTTAAATTGAATGGGAATGGAGGAGACAGATTCGTAAGTCTCAGGTGTGTGTCCTGCTCCATCAAACTCCAGGTGACCCAGTGCTCTAGAGGGACCCTCTTTGCCCTCTGAATGTGAGGAAGCTTGGATCCTGGCCAGGACCCTGGCACTGTGGTCTGTTGTGGTGACAAGGGAGGTCTGAGCTCCCTTGCAGGTGGAAGACCTTGGGTCTTGGGGTGCGGCCACTCAGGAAGGGTGGCAACTACGCCTGCTGCCTGTTCCTGTCAATCTGTTTGCAGCCCCCGCTGTGGCGGCAGGCTGGCTGTGTGTGTCATTCACGATGATACAGCAGGCCGGGCATAGGCAGTTCGTGACTCTGAGAAAAGCCGGGATGGGCACTTTATCCAGAGCCACCCTCCGGGAATCTGACAGAGTTAGCATGGGGCAGAGTGTGGGGCTGCACCTAGGGCCCCTTCCCCACCCCACACAGGACTCTCTGGAAAGCACTGGGCTTTCCCAGGGGTCCCTGGAAGTAGATTCTCTACACCTGGATGCTCCGGAGAGGCAGTGCTCCCACCCACAAACAAGTTTTAGAGGCCCCCGGGAGGGCTCATTCAGATCCTGAGTCATTGAACCTAAATATCTAGACTCTAAAATTTGGGCCATAGCTCAAGAGAGAAAAATTAATAGGACCAAAATTATGAGAGTTTGGGATTACTGGACTATAACGGGAACTTCGACCTGGGCCCCACTCTCTCTGTCTCTCTGTCTCTGTCTCTGTCTCTGTCTCTGTCTCTCTCTCTCTCACACACACACACACACACACACACACACACGAACACACACATGCACACACACATACATGCATATACCAGTTGTAGATTTCAGGGGAATTTTCTAAACCTTTCCTCCATCCCCTGAAACTCAACCCCCAGGATATAGTTCCTTTCCCCTGAGGAACTTAGTCTGCTCTTAAGAGGGGATTCTGTTTCCGAGTAGCCAGACTCTTGGTTACTGTAGCATTGGGAGCACTTTATGAGCAGAGGCTCATAGACTGGCGCTCATATTTCTCCGTAGAAACAGCAGGCAGACCCTGTAGGTGCCCGGGTGGGTGGCGTATAAATATGTACAGAGGGAGGGCGGCAGGATGAGAGATGCCAGTGAGTGACAGGCAGGAGATAGATCTCCAGGCTCCGGGTGACGGGGCCATAAATTTCCGGGCGTGAACCTGGAAGGGACAGCGGCATAGCCGCGGACATCGGACCCATTTGTCATTCCCCCATTCCCTCTGCCCTTCCCCTTTTGTTTTCTGTCGTGGATTCAGTTTCTTACAACAGAGCTTCAGGTGTCGACTGGCCCTGGGTGGGTCTTCCTTCGGGGAGTGATTTTGGAGTTACTGCTGGGGACTTGGGTGTCATCCATCTCAAGTACGAAGGGGAGACTGAGGCCCGGTATGAGGCCAGATACTGTCAGGGTCGCACAGTGAGCAGGGGAAGAGAGTGGCAGAGGGGTGGGGTCCAGCTATGCCTTGCTGTGTTTGAGCAGGGTAGGGGCCCCCTCCACTGGCCTTTGTGCTTCATGCTGGCCATTAGCCCCAGAGGTGAGTAGTTGCTGGGATGGCCGCTGTGGGGTAACATCTGTCTGCCATTCTGCTTGGGCACCTAGCTCCGCAGACCCCACTCCTGTCCCCAGCCGAGCTCTCATCAGCTTCCCAGGAGGGCAGGGCAGGAGTCTGGGACTCCTGGTCCCAGAGCTGGCAGAGTGATGCTTCTGGTCCAGAGACAGAGAGAGCACAGACGCAGGTACAGATGCTGCTTTCCCAGGGAGAGCAGCTGTCCGCCTGTGTTCCACAAGGGTCTGGTGTTATTGGCAGTCCCAAAGCAAAGGACTAGCAGAGCTGCTGCGTGATCACAGACCTCCTGGGGGACAGGACCAGGCCATGTCCCCTCCTGTGGGGCTGTTCCAGGAGAGCTGAAACCCGCATTGGCCCTAAAGCATTCTTACGCACAGTGCAGGATGGGCTGTGCTTGGGCCCCCTGCTCTCTCTGTGCTCTGGGGGATGAGCAGTAGCTGGTGGGGAAACTGAGCCCAGGAAGCCTTGCCCTTGGCCACTCAGCCAGGACTCCAGGGCTGGCTGTTCTGTGGTGGGGACCCCAGGGTCTTAGCAAGTTGGCCTCTTTTCTTGCCCCAACATTGAGCCTCCATCCCCAGGACGCATGTCCTGGCCCTCCTCAGGGTGCCCTGCCGTGTGGGTCAGCCCCACACCCCTCTGCACCAGGCTCGGGGCTCACACAGGAGAGGTCTGGCTGCCCACAGGGATGGGTGGGGGGTGGCCAGCAGCTGGGCAGGAGGACTTGGGCTTGGCCATAGTGTGACTGGCTTGGGGGCAGGGCAGCTGCAGGGGGAGGTGGGCAAAAGGGACTGGCTCCGGCCTCTCCTCCTGTGATTCTTTCAGCACCGCAACACAAGGCTGAGGTTCAGAGGGATGGGTGGGGAGGCACAGCCCAGCCCAGCAGCTTCCAGCCATGGTGTTAATAGACTATGAGGCAACCTCTCCACTTGACATACGGGGAAACTGAGGCCCCAGAGGACAGTGATGCAAGCCAGCCTTGGGCAGGCAGATCAGACCCATCCCAGGCCATAATTAACCTAGGAACCTGTTCTTTACCTAGCCTCAGAGAGGGCCAGGGTCTGCTCAGACCCCTACGGTCAGACGAGGACATGGGATGTACAGACCCCGCTGTCCCCTAGCCCACAGCGGTCACCCCAGCCCTCAAGCATGTCGCTGTGCCCTCCAGTCCCTTCAGTGGTGCTTCTGTACAAGGGCTGTCGGGGCTAAGCATCTGTGGAGCACTCACGGAGTGGAGAGCTTCCCATCAGCCAAGGGGCCGCAGTTGGCATGCTGGAAGACGGGGGTGGGGGCACCCCCATGTGTGCACACCCTGCCAGCGCCGCCTCTGCCTTTGGGGTGCAGTCGGAATTCCGCCTGGGACTGGAACCAGACGTGACTGACAGCCGGAGTCTCCCTCGTGTTTACCACAGAACTGAGGTTTATTTTCAGCGGGATCAAACTCTGCCACCTCTTAGTCACTAACTTCCTCTAGTTCCATAAACACAGAGACGTGCAGAGGCAGCCACATGCCCCGCCCCACACGTGGGGGTGGGGACAGCTCCCGCTGGCCTTGGGGACTGAGGACTGTGTCTGGAAAGAGGACATGGCTGCCCGACAGGGCTCTCCGGACCCTTCATAAGGGCTCTGCGGAGAGGGGCTTGCCGTGGGATTCGGCCAGCAACATTCATGTGCCTCACAGCCCTGTGCTGTTGAGTGTGTCCATGGCTTGGGTGCCCAGCCAGGCCCTGAACAACTGTGCTTCCCAGGAAGCCAAGGCCTGGGCTCCATGGGATGTTTCATGAGCCTGCACTGTGGCCAGACAGACCCAGCACCCTGGGCTCCTGCCTGGGGTGGGTAGGCACAGCTGCCTAGGAGGCTCGCTGGGCACATTTGGAGCAGCCAGCCTGGCTCCTGACCATCTCACTTGAGACTGGCATTTGCTGGCGCCTGTCCTCTGCCGGGGAACCTTGATGGCAGTGCTATTTCATCCCGCCCCCATCCCTGGGGGAACTGGAGTCCTCAGAAGCCCCTAGCCCCTGATACGCTGTGGCTCTGGCAGTGGGGGTCCCCTCACTCCTGGCC
This sequence comes from Dinomys branickii, assembly GCA_004027595.1. Classification (NCBI taxonomy): domain Eukaryota; kingdom Metazoa; phylum Chordata; class Mammalia; order Rodentia; family Dinomyidae; genus Dinomys; species Dinomys branickii. The sequence goes on along the minus strand of PVLD010006903.1, from coordinate 54,870 downwards.
CCCTAGTTCCCACATGGGGAGCCTGAACTGGCTCCACGGACAGGCTGCCCCCAGAGGCTCCTCACATCTGAGAGCTCTGCAAAGCTCTGGGAGGCTCAGTGACTGCCTCTTGTCGGCCACGCAGCCTGGTGCAAGTCCCTTTCCTCACTGTGCCTCAGTGCTTCTGTTTGTGCAGTGGTCTAAGGCAGTGGCCGCTCCCAAGGTGCTGTGGTTCCAGGAGGCTGCCCTGGGTGGGGAGGCGTGGACTGTGGAACTTCAAATGCCAGGTATGACTGGGATGGGTCCCTTCTCCCCAAGCCTTGGCCTCCCCTTTGCAGGTGAGCACTGGATCGGATGGATGACTCTGGGGCACCTACGTTGTCAGCACAAGCTCTGCAAAAGGCAGAGTTGCATACAGAATCCCCAGCGTTTTTGATTTTGCCTCTTGAGATACTCAGATCTGCAGCCCCAGCATCCGAGGTGGCCCCTTACGTGGGGGAAAGAGCCCACTGAGAAAGGAGGAGCGCGGGCAAGGTGTGGGACCAGGCACAGGGTTTAGAGGGCAGACGGGGGCTGTGTGTGCGCAAGGCCTGGGCTGGCGGGGTCTGAGTCTGTAGGAGGAGTTGCATCTTATTCTGATTCCCTGGGGACACTTTGGGTAGTCTGCAGCAGCTGAGAGGTGGGGCTGACATGTTTTTGAAAGATCCCTGTGGTCACAAGTGAAGAAAGGATTTTTAAGGGCTGGAGGACAAAGGAGACTTTGCTGATATCTTGGGGGGGTAGATAGCCTGAACTTGGGTGAGGATGCAGATGTTGGAGATGACCGTGAAACTTCTATTCTGACACGGCTGAAAACATCGGAGATACATTTTCTTGGAGAGCAAAACCCATCTTCCCACTTACATCCGCTAGGAGATGAGGGATGTAGTCCAGGAAGGGTAGGAGCACACACAGCAGATCCTGTGTTCCCTTTGACATCACTAACACTCTGGAGATGGTTGGTGGGGAGCTGAGCCCCTCAGGGGTCGCTGCTGTGTGAGTGAAAGTGGCCCTGGAGCCCCTTTCCTGTGTTTATCATCCTGGCTCCCTCTGGGAGATCTTAGTTGTGAGTGAGTCTGTGAACACAGGGCTTCCACATGCATGTACTTGTATTGTGTGTGTGTGTGTGTGTGTGTGTGTGTGTGTGTGCGTGTGTGTGTGTGTGGCACAGCCTCTCCTGCCACACAAAGACCAGAGCAGGTGGCACATTTGGGGCGTGAATTACCGTGATGCATGTGGGATCCATTCAGTTTGAAGGCTCAGGTTCTGTAAGATGAATTTTTGGTCTGCCTTTTTATTATTTTTTTTCAAATCCAGCAGGTGGAGGTTAGAAGATAAAGATGTGCTTGGCCCTGAGCACCTGTTGGGTCTGGGAGCTGCTGGCTCCTCTGTCCAGGGCTCTGCCGCCTGACAGGTGTCTGGGCTTGTTTCGGTCCCTCCGTAGGGTGTCCCCACAGAGCTTGAACATGCTGGATCTGAAGGATGTGCTTCGCCAGAGACAGTGCTTTAGAAAAACGCCTCAGCAGAAATCCAGGGTGGCTGTCCAGCCTAATCCATGCAAGTCAGGATCAAATGGGAGACAGCTGGAAATAGCTCTTGCTACCCACAGCTGCCCACAACAGGAAGAAGTGCCTGTCACCCTTGTGTACACATGGACATTTCAGACACACATGCAAACACATGTCACCAACACATCCTGGGGCACAGCCCACGGCCCCACCACCACCCGGCACACCTGAGCCTCGCGCCACAGGGGCAGGTGCCTTGTGCCCATTTCACAGAGGAGACCGAGGCACAGAGAGGCTGGTGACTTGGGCTGGGCCATGCTCACGTGTGCCAGGGCCCATCTCTGCCTCTCTCCGCACGCGCTCTCATTTCCCAGGTGAAAGGACTGAGCTGCAGAAAGGGGGGCAGCGACCAGTCGGTGACCAGGCAGCCTGCTAGGACAAACGGGCTGCCCAGGCCCCGGGGTCACGGAAGCAAGTCCACTCTGTGCAGAGGCCAGGGAGGGTCACTTGGCTGGGGGAGAGTGGCTGGGGCGGAAGATCCTGGCTGCCTGGGGTGGCCCCTGGCCTCCTCCCTGCCTCACCTCGCCAGCACCCTCGGCCTTCCTACCCACCGGGGCTCAGCCTCCCTCTCCTGCGTGGCCTCTTGGCCCTGGATGGGCACCAGGGCGTCTCTTCATGCCTGTCTTTGTGACTTCCCAGTGAAGGGCCGAGGGAATCCATATTATAGGGAGCAAGCGACACAGTTGAAATGAACAGTAAGGGTGAATGGGGGAGCTAGTGGCTACCCTGCGGACAGCCCAGCAAGCAGGAGCCACCCTGGTGTGGGCAGACGGGTCCCGGGAGCCTGGCTCCATCTCGGTGTCCCTCCACCTCCCCTGGGCTCTGTGGACCTGTGCATCCTGCTTAGCATTAGGGATGATGTCCCTCTTAGGGGGACACTGGCATCTGCTAGCCATAACCCTCCTTCCCCGTCCCGACAGCCAGCGCTCACCCAGATGGCGAAAGTGTGGACACATGGACATTTCAGACACAGCCACACTTGGCTACATCACCTGCCCCGCCTGCAGCAGCCTCGACTCCTCCCCTGGCTGGGCGCCTGGTGCCTGTAGTGGTGGCTAGGGGACAGGAAGTTCACAGGGAGATTCCCAGAGGAGAGGGATTGTTGAGGCTGAGGGCTGAGATGCGAGGGGAAACTGAGGCCCAGTTGGTCACCATCCCCCAGGAGCTCCTGCGGAGGAGGCAGAAGGCTCCACTAGGCCATACCAGGGAGCGCTGGCACGGTGTAGCCACCATGGTCCCCTGCTGAGCTCAGAACGAAGGCCTTCACTCTCCACGCCGACCACCCTGTGGCCTGTCTCTCTCCGGCTGTCCCCAAGCTGGTGCTCAGGTCCCCCTCCACGTGGTGGTCCTCCCAGGGCCCTCCTGATGTGGTCCTGCTGGTCACAGGACTTACTGGTCAGGAAGCAAGTTCCCATTCACGTGCCACAGTCGGTCCTGTGCTCGGAGCCTGGGTTCCGCGCTTTGTGAGAGCAAAGTTGACATCATCCTTTGAGTACCTTGTTCTTGCCTGGTTGCATGCAGGTGTGTGGGGCTCATTCGGAGTTGGTCCCCTCCGCTCAGAATAGTTTGAGAAAGCACCCCAGTGTCACAGGTCCTCCTGCTATGAGGGAGACCCTTGTGTGACAAGAGAGCCTTAGTGACCTGTGACCTGTGACCTGCAGATGGTCCTCGCTGAGGCAGCTTGGAGAGGAGAGCAGCTCTGCTGGAGGTGGGGGCCCAGGGACTCCAAGCTCACCCCTTTCCTTCTTAGGCAGCCATGTCAAGGTGTGATCCAGGTGGCAGGCAGGCATGAGTGTGCACGCCTGTTGTGCATTTGCACACCCATTGTAAATGAATAGCAGGATTGGCACATTTATGGGATTACACAGGCAGGGCTTCAAGCCAGCTTTAGAACCTTTCCCTTGGTCCAGAAGGCACCCTCAGGGCGTGGCTGTCAGTACCCCTGGCCTTGGCCCTGCTCTGCTCTTGGCCTTTGCAGTGGTTTCCATCTGGCCATTTCACATCAGTGACTCACACAGCATGCGATCTTTGTCTATAGTATTGTGTCTCAGAAGCCTATTCATATTGTAGCGAGTGTCTGCGGCATGTTCGTTTTCATTGCTGCATAGTATTCCTTATAACGTGATACTGAGTTTTATGTATTCGTACATGCATTGATGGGCATTTGAATAATTTCCAGTTTGGAGCCATTGTGAATCATGCAGTGACATTAGCATACAAGCCTTTATGTGGCCACGGCTGTATTTCTCTCGGGTCAGTTCTTTGGATTGGAGTTGCTGAGTCATCTGATAGGTTCATATTTACATTCTTGACCAACCGCCAAGTTGCCAGGCTTCCATCTTGGCTGGACCGTTTTACATTCCCTTCAGCACTCAATTCTCAGGGTACTTACTGTCGTAGGACATGTTATTGCAAATAACCAAGCCAGTGTGTAATGGTATCTTGTGATTTTTGTTTTTTTGTTTTCACAGTGCTGGGGACTGAGCTGAGGAAATGCTGAGCTATATCCCCAGCCCTTTTTATAGGTTTTTAAATTTTTAAATAGGATCTTGCTGAGGTGCTCGGGCTGGCCTCTAAGTTGGAATCCTCCTCCGTCAGTCTTTCAAGTAGTTGGGATCACAGGTGTTTGCCACTGTGCCTGGTTCTCATGGTGGTTTTTCTTTGTTTTCCCCAACAACCAGTGGGGCTGAAAGACTTTGCGTGTGTTCAGTTGGTATTCATATTTCTTTGCTAAAATATCTCCTTGAATCTTTTGCCCATCTTTAATGGGTTTGTCTTATTACTGAGTTTCAAAATTATTCAAGTTGGCTGGGTGTGCTGGCACATGCCTATAATCCCAGCAATCAGGAGGCTGAGGCAGGAGAATTACCAAAAATTTGAGGCCAGCCTGGGCTACATAGCAAGATCCTATCTCAAAAAAAAAAAGTACTCAAAATGTTTGTGAGCTCTGTATAAGTTCTGAACATAAGTTCTTTATCAGAAACATATTTATAAATATGTTATCCCAATCTGTGTCTTATCTTTCATTTTCTTAATGGTATCTCTCTGGAGCACAAAAGTTTTTACTTATAATATGGGTTTTTTTTTTTTTTTTTTTTTGTCTTTTTGAGACAAGGTCTCACTCTGTAGTTCAGGCTGGCCTTAAGCTCACTTTGTAGCCCAGGCTGGTCTTGAACTCACAACGATCCTCCTGCCTCAGCCTTCCGAGTGCTGGAATTACAGGCGTGCACCACCACATCTGGCCTTTACTTATAATAAAGCTCAATGTACCAAGTTGTGTTTTTTTTTTTTATGGATCATGTTTTTTTGTTTTTTTGCCTAATCCAAGGTCATAAAATTTTTCTTCTGTTTTCTTTCAGGAGCCATATAGTTTTAGCTCTTACATTAACTGAGACCATTTTTAAGGTTCAAAGTTCACTTTTCTGTGTACATTTTTTGAAAACTATCTTTCTGCATTAAATTTTCCTGGGACCATAAAGGTAAGAGTTTATTTCTGGATTCTCATTTATATTTCTCCATGTCAATCACTAGTCTTGTGTTACTACCACACTGTCTAGAGTAGTGTAGTTTTGTATAAATTTTGAAGCTAGGCAATATAAGTCCTTCAAATTTTTCTTCTCAAAGTTGTTTTGGCTTTTGTAAGTCCTTGGTAATTCACATAAATGTTAGGATCTATTTGTCAGTTTCTACAAAAAATGCCTATGGGGACTTTGATGGGGTTGTGTTTAACTTATAAACCAATTTGGGAATTTTAAAATTTCTAATCAGTGAATGTGGAATGTCTTTCCATTTATTTAGAACTTCTTTAATTTCTCTTAGCAATTTGTCATTTTGCGTACACAAGTCTCTCTAACTGAATGTCTTTAGTGAAATTTATTTCTAAATATTTTAGTTTTTTTTGCAACTCCTGCAAACAGAATTATCTTCTTAATGTCATTTTCAGATTGTTTGTTGCCAGCACATGGGAATAAAATTGAGTTTTGTATGTTGGTACTCTTGTCGTGTGACCTTACTAAATTCAATTATTAATTAGCTAGCTCTAGTAGACTATTTAGGATGCCTTAAGCTTTTCTACATACAGAATCACATCATCTGCAAATAATGTCTGCTTTTCTAATCAGATGTGTTTTCTCTTTATTGCACTGGCTGAGATCTCTGGAACAACTGCTTTGTTCCTGATCTTTCGCTAAAAGTGACATCAGCTCTTGGTTTCTATCTCTGTCAGATTGAGGAGTTCCCCTCTGCTGCTAGTTTGTTATGAGTTTTTCCACAAATGAGAGTTAGATTTTGTTAATTACTTTTTTTCTGCATCTACCAAGCTACTGTGTCCCTTTTTCCTGTTAATGTGGTATTTTACACTGGTTGATTTTCAGACACCAAACCAACCTTGCATTCCTGGGAGAAATTCCACCCATATAATCTTTTGTGCACATTGCTGGCTTTGGAGTGCTAACATTTTTGTGAAGGATTTTGGTATTGGTGTTTAGGAAACAGACAGGTCAGTTGTTTCTTGAGATGGTTTTGTCTGGTTTTGAAAGCAGAGAAAGAACTGGTGGTTAGAGATCTAGAGTCCATCCCCCTCCCCCAAGCGTCATATGTTCAGAGGTGGGGCTTTAGCCAGATGACTGGGTTATGGGGGAGCCCTAGGTGACTTGCTGTTAGCAGGTGGGTCTGGTCAGAAGAGGTGGGCGACTGGGGGCGTGGCCTGGAAGTGTGTTTCCCCCTCCCTGGCGCCTTCCTTCTCCCTCTGCTTCCTAATTGCCACGATGTGAGCAGCTGTCTTCCGCCAGACCTTCCATCCCGTCCTTTCTGCCTTGGAATCAGCCCATTAGGGACTGAGTCCTCTAAAACCCATGAGTCAAAATAAACCTCACCCCCTTTAAATACTGGATGTTGAATATTTTGTCCCAATCATTAGAAGGTGACTAAGACACTATTCATAGACTACGTAGCCATCTCTCCCTTTCTCATTTTTTTGAAAGATTCTGAAGGTTTGCTATTATTTTTTTTTATATGTTTGATAAAATGTACTACCGAAGTTAGTTGAGCCTGGGCTTTTCTTTGTGGGAAGGTTTTAAATTAATTGGCCTTTTCCCTGTCTGATTTTAAGTCTATTCAGATTTTCTGTTCCTTATTAAATCAGTGTTGGTACCATGTATCGTTCTAGTCCATTCTGTCAAATTGTCTCCTCTGTTGTCAGGAAGTTGTTGGTGACATCCCCTTGCATTCTGTGTGCATTTGGGAAGAATGTATGACCTTCCAGACTGTTCTGCAGATGTTAGTCAGGTTAGTGACGCTGTTGTCCACATTTCTGGCACTCACACCTGTATTCATTCTGGTGATTCTGTCTGTTATTAAGAGTAAAGGATTAAAATCACCAGCTAATACTGTTGAAGAGTTTTATTACCCCGTCAGTTCTTTTCATTTTTGCTTCATATGTTTTGGGGTATATTCATTTATAATGGTTACAGACTTCTGAGGCACAGACATATTTATCACTGTGAAATGTCTCTCCTTGTCTTCAATAATATTTCCTGTCTCTGCTCCCCCACTCCAAGTACTGGGGATTGAACCCAGGGCCTTTTCACTGAGCCACCTCTCTAGCCCTTTTTAATTTTGAGATGAGGTCTCGCTAAGTCACTAAATTGCTCAGGCTGGGCTTGAAGTTGCAATCCTTTTGCCTCAGCCTCCCAGGGTGCTAGAATTTCAGGACGCACCACTGTCTCAAATATTTCTTGGCTTAAAGGTTATTCTATGTGACATTAATTATGGTGTGTGTGTGTGTGTTTTACTGGGAATGGAACCCAGGGCCTTGTGCGTGCTAAGCAAGCTCTTTATCATTGAGCTACACCCCAGACCTAATTTTACTTTTTAGTAAAATTAGGATTACATTTGGATTAATTACATTTGGGTTAACATCCATCTTTTTAGATGGCATGTATTTGTTCCTTTAATGTAGTCATGGCAGTTTCTGTCTTTAGCTGTTTGTGTTTGTCTTGGCTGTTTTTGCTATCTTGGGTGCTTTTCCCCTTTGCTTCTCTTTGCTGCTTTTTTTGGTGTTAGGATCATTTTTCCGGCACACCATTTTAGTTTTGTTGGGCCCTGTTACTGCATTTTCCATTTTAGTTATTACCCCCTCAACTATGAATTCTCCATATTTAAAATAATGTCTGTTCCTTCATTGAAGTTCTACGTTTTTACTCATTATTCTGATACTCTCCTTTTATTCTTTAAACAGGGCTTTATTTCTTTGAGCATATTTATATTAGCTGCTTTGAAGTCTTTGCTGTATCCAGCACCAGGATGCTCAGTGACAGTCTCTGTTGACTGTTTTTTTTTTTTTTTTTTTTTGTCGGTAAGAGTGGCCTTGTCTGTTTCTTTGCCTGTATTACAATTTTGCATTGAAAATGGACAATTTACACAAAACAGTCCAGGGGCTCTGGATTCTGATTCTTGTCCCTAAGACCCACTACTATTGCTGGTTTTCTTGTTTGCTTGCTGGTTTAGTAACTTAACTGGACTAAAGCTGTGAAATCCACTTTTTCCTGACAGGTGACCACTGATGTCTCTCTGTTAGGTGCTTCTGCTTCTTGTGCATTTTTTCTTGTGTGTTGTTTTTTAATTCCAGCTTTTATTCCATCCACGACTCTGCCCTCTGGTACTGGGGATTGAACCCAGGGCCTTATGTATGTGAAGCAAGCACTCTACCACTGAGCTGAGTCCTCAGACCTTTTTTTTTTTTTTTTTTTTTTACGGGACAGGGTCTTGCTAAATTGCCCAACAATGGCATTGAACTTGGGCTCCTTCCTGCCTCAGCCTCCTGAGTAGCTGGAACCACAGCATTCAATCCTGCTTTTAGTTTTAATCTTGCCTTCCTAGGGGCCTCCTCTGCATCTGTAGAGCTTTTTTGTCAGTCTGTGGCTTGTTGGATGTTGTGTACAAACACCTTGAGAAGCCAGGTCTGCATGTGGGTCTAGCACAGCCCTGGTCAGCCAGGCTTTGAGCTGCCCCTGGGCCTTCATCTCCCACCAGGCCCTCATGCTCTCCTGGGCTGGGGTGGTCTGAGCCACTTGGTCTCTGATGTCCTATGCACTCCTTTGCCCATCCGCTGGTGTGCAGAGAGCTTATCAGGTCTCTCCACGACTGTCACATTTCACGTATTTCTGTCAGATTTCCCACTGGTCTTCGGGTCCATCTCTGCCCCGGCTAGGCTCCCAATTTCAGCCTAGCAGAATCCCTGGCATCCCTGTTCACCTGCCACGGAGCTGTGGCTTATTACTGGTAGTCGTGCTGCGGAGCGTGAGTTTTGTGCCTCTGCTCCAAATTGAATCAAACCCTGGTGGAAAAGCTTCTGGTGCCTGTGGCTGGCTGGGCCGGCCCTGTTTATGCGACCGTGGCTGGTGAGCTGGAAAAGGAGACCGGGTCCAGGCCAGAGCGTCACAGATGCCCTGTGCCCCTAGTGCTCAGGAGCTTTGCATAAATATCTATTTGGTCAGTTTCTAGGATACAGAAATGGTTATTTTTGAGAAGTTGGGCTAGTTTGATGGCTGTTTTTTTTTTTTTTCTTCCTCTTTTGGATTGGGGATTTGGTGGCTTTTGGCTTCTATTGCTGGAAGCCTCACTTCTGTAGGTGTACCTCATACTCAAAACCAGAAAACTTAAAAAAGCTACATATGCAGCTCCTTAAGCATCACATAGTGAAATATAGATAAGAACCAATCAAGAAGTAAAACATGACCTGAGTCTCGAGAGTCCTCCATCCTGTTTGCTCTGGCTCGTGCCCCGTTCTGCTCCTAAAGGAGAATCACTCTCCCGGTTGGTAATCCTGCGGGCCCATGTTTCCTGCTTTAGGATTCATGTGAATGGAACTACAGGGCGTGCTGACCCTGTAGAACGTTACATATGCAAGATCTGTACGTGTGAGTGTTGTCCATTTTCAGTGCTATATGCTGCTTCATATATCTATACTACTATTGATGGGCATTTGGATCTTTTCCAGTACTCAGGGGCTGTGAATAGTACTGCTGTGAATGCTCCTGTACCTCTCTGTGGTGGACATGTGCTCTTGCTTCCGTTGGATGAAGGCCCAGCAGGCATTATAGGTCATATATAAGGTTATAGTTTTCTGAGAACTTAGACACTCTCATGAGCTGCATATGAACATTTGGATTGTTCTCCATCTTTGCCAACACTTGATATTTTCAGTCCTTCCCACTTCAGCCCTTCTAGCAAACACTTTCTCATAAGTTTTATTTGGCTATTTGGATATCCTCTTTTCAAGGCATGTGTTCAGATCTCTTACCCATTGCTCTGCTGAGTGGTCTGCGTTGTACATTTGCAGAAATTCCTTACCTATCTACACATTCCTCCTCTCTTCATATGCTTTGCAAATACTTACTCCCACTCCCTCCTTTGCCTTCTTAACTCTTATAATCATGTTTTTAATGAAAAGGTGTTTTTATTTTAGCATAATCTAAGCTATCCTTCATGACAAGCGCTTTTCGTTGTTAAATTATGAAGAAACATTTATTACTAAAAGTTCTTGAAGAGGCTCTTCTATGTAATTTTCTAGCAGCCTTACCATTTTATACTTGACATGTGGGGCTTCAATCTGCTTGGAATTAATTTTTATCTATGATGTGAGGTAGGGATCAACTTTGATTTCTTCCTATCTGTAGTAGTTCAGTTTGTCATAGACATTTTGTTGAAAAATGTGATCTGCTTTAAATGGCATTACTTATTTAAAATTAAACTTTTTGAGATAATGATAGAGTCCTATGCAGTTGTGAGAAATCCAAAGAGACCCCATGTACCCTTCATTCAGGTTCCCGCAGGACATAGAGTACCAACAAGAATGTGGTGCAGAGGACGGTCCTGTCACCTAGTTACCCCTCCTGCTGCCATTTCATAGTCCTACCTGTATCCTTTCTGTCCCTCTACATCTCTGACTCCCAACCACCACTAATCTATTCACCATTTCTGTAATTTCGTCATGTCAAATATATAAATGGATTCATCCGATATGTAACTTCTGGGATTGGATTTGCTATCACAGCAAAATACCCTGGAGATTCATCCAAGTTGGGACACTTATCAACACTCCATTCTTTTTTCCTTTTCCTAGTAAGTGAATGACGACATCATTTTTAGCCCACAGGATAAATGCACGTGTGTGCACATGCATGAATGTGTGTGTGCTTGTGAGGGAGATGTGGGGTAAAGCGGGTTTCTGGCTCAGTCCCTGCAGCCATGAGTTGCTAAGAAACAGTGCATATGATTCTGAGTGCTTGATCCAGCCTGGAGATCACAAACTGACTCTGCTCCTCTGGGATCTGTCACAGGATCAGCTGGGCAGGTCTGGTCCCACTTTAAGAAGAGGACTGAGGCCTGATGTGCCATAGACCCTTCAGGAGTTGCAGAATTGGTGACAAGAGCAAAGTGTGTGTTGTTCCTTTATTTTAACTTGTTTTGTTGAATCCCCCCCAGCCACATTGCCCATTTGCAGCCCCCTGCACCAGCCCATTACAGGTCCACATCACCCTGGGGCAGGCCCAGTGGGGGCCTCTGGGGCCTTAGCTTGTGCTTGTTTCCATGCGGTCTAGGAACTCTTCCCCAAGCAAGCAGGGATCTGAGCTAAGACAACAGCAGAGTGACCCATGACCCATCTGAAGACCTGACATTCTACGGAGCTCACTAGGTTAGGAGTTAGGGAACTGGGCCCCAGCTCTGGCACATTGCCTTTTGCCATGCTTCGTCAGTGGATGGATGGATGGGTCGATGGGTGAATGGATGGTTGCATGGATGCATGGATGGAGACATAGGTGGATGAGTGAATAAATAGTTGGAATAATGAGAGATTTAAAGTGAGTGGTGATGGATGGATGGGAAGTCGGATGTAGATATCCCTACAGGATTGGAAAAAGACAGTGTTAGTATGGACAAGGACTCAGAAGGAAGGGAGGTAGAAGTCCTCTGGAGCAACAGACTGCTTAATGTCAATAAATGTCATAAGTAGATCTTGAAGCCCAGGGAAGTGGGTTAACAAAGCTCATAGGGTCAGCAATAGCAGAATTGGGCCTTGAACCCAGCTCTACTGAGTCCAGACCTGGCTTTCTCCTATCACATCCCACCCAGAAAGGTGGGTCTAACCAAGTAAGGCACCTACAGAGGGACAAGAAGCCAACAGGGGCCTTTCCAGTAACCCTTCTTGTGCAGTGGAAGCAGGGGTCTGGGATCTCCACACATGGCCAACACTAACTGCTCTGCAGCCTTGGGTGGTGTGCTCTGGGCCACAGATGTTTATTGAGCATATACCATGTGCCTAGCCCCGAGGGATTCAGAGTTGGACAAGGCCTGTGGGCTTTTGTGTTGCAAAGCTTACATACCCTCTCTCAGTTTGCTCATCTGTAAAATGAATTGACACCTCTGAGGATTACCTTGGGCTGGGACTCCCAGAAACCTCCTGGGCTTGGTTCTGCTCACTGGTCCCTGTGCCTTCTCTGGTTCTGCACCCCACAAACTAGCCACTGGGGCAGCTTTCCTGCAGGCATCTAGAGGGTGGTGAGAGATGAGGGCGTGGTGGACATCTGCCTCCCAGAGGGGCTGTCCTGGCCCCTCAGCCTAGATGTTACAAGGCTGTGTCTAAAGGCCAGGCCACAGAGCCTGGGAAATGTTTAACTTTGAAAAATGGACCTTCACAGCTCATTAGGCGCCAGCAGTGCAGCCCATTGCCTTGGGCGGCTTGGGGAAGAGAGACACCGGGCCATGAAATTGCCGAGGTAGTTAAAGGCCGATTCTGCACTCCTGTCCAGTGCTGTCTGCCCGTTGAGCCCAGCGGTACCAGCCACTGGGCTAAGCTGGTACATCATGTCCATGAATCCAGGTTAGGCGGTGTGGCCAGTGAACGAGGTATGCCAGGCATTAGGGACACCTCTGGTCTCCTGTTCACAGGGACCTGAACTCAAGTCACACCCTCCAGGCATCTGCCGTGTACTGGCTCTGTGATCTCACTCCAGTTATTTCTTGACTCTGGGCCTCAGTTTCCCCACATGCACCATGATCTGCTTGCCAGGTGGTGGCACTTCCATCCTTAAAAGTCGATGCTGGTTATAAGCTCATCCCGATGGGCAGCTGAGGGGCCCTGAAGCCTCCCCAGAATATAACAGCTTTGCTTAGGGAATGGAGCAGCACCCACTACCCAGTGCTGTGGCACCCCATCCCTACCACTGTCCCCGGGCCTGGACAGCCACATGTGGCCTGCCCCACTGGGCTGGGCTCCCAGAGGTTCCAGGTGGCACCATGAGTGGCTTAGGGGATGGGGCAGCTGCTGTGTGGGCTCCCTCTGCCCTGGCTGTCTGCCCACTGTCCGTCCTGGGGCACTTTTGGACCCCAGGTGGGGCAGATGGGATGAGGCCAGGAGGGGGCTAGGAGCATGGGAGGGGCGTGGAGTGGGGGTTCATCTTTGTAGAGCTAGGAAGAGAAGGCCAAGAGAAATCAGAGCTAATCATTAGAGGCGGCCGTGGCCACGGCGCTCTAAACACGGAAAATTGCATTACATTAGCCTCTGGTCTTCATCGTCTGTACGAGATGCAGAGTCATAAGTAGGCAGTACAGGGGCGGGTGACCTCCCGCCTCTGCAGGTGGAGGCTGGAGGGCAGGGCCGGCCAGGAAGTTTTCTGATTCCTGGGCACTCCCTTCCCTCAGCGCTCACTAGCTCTGGGACTTTCTGAGGGCTCCGTGACCTTGGGCAAGTTATCTTTCCTTTCTGAATCGGCTCCCTTAATTGGAAACTGGAGAAGCTACTTGGTGCTGGCCCACCTGGCAAGCTGTGGAAAGACAGTGGAAGCAGAAGGGGGTGGGTGTGCTTCTGGCTCCTTCCTGGTGCTGTGGCGAGTGGTAGGCAATGCCTGCGGGGTATCTCTGGGCCCAAGCCCCCTCTGCTGCCCGCCTGGGCTCTTACTGACTTCCAGTTTTGCCAGTTTTACCGTGGGCATAGGCCATTCTCTCCCACCACTATGGCTGTGATGCACCCTTCTTGGAGGATTGAGAACCGACTGCCTAGAAGCCTCCCAGGGCTGGGGGCCGGGGGCCAGGCTCTGGGGGACTTGGCCTCTCCCTACTCTCAACCTTCTTGGGTGCCAGTAGGTTCTGGGAGGTGGACACCCTAGGACTGGAGAGGTTTATGCTGGACGGCTTTGTTCAGAGTCCAGGAGACCCAGGGTGAGAAGGAAATGAGGACCAGCCAGCATGAGGGCGCCTGTTACCTGGATCTGGGCAGATGTGTGTGCATCCAAGGTGTGAGTCTGCACAGCCTCCTGTGTCCTGATTGTGTGTGTGTGTGTGTGTGTGTGTGTGTGCGTGTGCGTGTGCCTGTGCATGCATGCAGCAGGACCCCCTTCCTGGTGTGAGAGCATGCACAGCTTATGTTTGCACACGTGTGCAGATGCCCCATGTGAGCACATGGATGTGAGCATGGGTATGTGTGTGCATTCCCTGTGTCCATAGACAGCTGTGTGCACCCGCACACCTCCTCCTGCTCGTCCCCATGGCAACCCCAGAAGTGTATCCCAGCAAGGTGTGGAGCAGGTGTCTGGAGCCTCGGTGCCAGGGGCCACACATGTTGACTCCCCAGAGCAATCAGCAGATTGGGACCTTGAGCAAGAGGCTGTAGCCTTGAGGGGAGCCTTCCAGAGACCCCACCTGGCTGTGCCTTGTGCAGGAGGAGCATACTTATCTGGCCCAGCCATGTGCCTTGTTTGGTGTTGAACAGCTCTCGGGACACACCAGCTGGAAGTTTGTGGCCTTCATCCTGATGTCTAGGAAGGAAAACTGAGGCTAGAAGCCCCGCCCACTGGGGGCCCAGCTGGCCCTGCAGACACAGGCTACCGGCTATCTTTCTCTACCTCCACGTGGAAGAAGGAGACCCTGCACCATACCTGTACCCTGGCTTGGTGGGAAATACCACTGCCTCAAACCCGAGGCCCCTCCCTGCCAGGTATCCCCCTGCTTCCCCTTGCCATTTGGCAGCTTGTCACAGACCTTGGCTGCGCCCAGTCCCTCCCCATCCCCTGTGAAGTCATCCACGCAATTGGCAGGGTTCCCATGGCAACAGTGGTGACGTCACAAAGGCTGGCGGAGGAAGCTGGAGGGAGGAGGAGAGGCCCTGGAGGGGATTCCTGGCTGCTTCCCCAGCCTTCGGGAAAGATAGATGTGGCCACCACTCACCCAAGACATGGGCTCATGACACTGGAAATAGGTCCTACGTTCCTTCCCCGCCTCTGAGAAGAGACCTGCCCCGACGAACACTCTGACTGAATCAGCTCCCCAAGGCCTGGATACCCTCCTGCCCTGGTGCCGGCTTCATACATAGGGACATCACCATCACCCTGCCTGGGCAGCTCAGCTGCTCCTGCCACACTTGGCCTGGCTACCTCTGGGGGCCGCTGGCCTGGCTCCTCACTAGCCCATCTGCAACCACCTGTCAGCTGGGCTTTTGGGAGCACCAGACCACACCGAGCTGCTTGGTTGCCTTTGAACCGGCTGGAGACTAATTCTAGGGAAAAGGACTGTCACATGGATGTCTTTGTCCCATTTGTCTCCCTGACCTGGCAGACCACTAGTACCTCCTGCTGGGAGGAACAATCCCACCTTCTAGATCTCCATCCTTGTCACTGGCCTGATGGCCCCAGGAGGGGTCCTTGGCCCAGCTTTAGAACCCCATGACCTCCAACCAGGCACCATGAGGGTCCTGCCCAGCTCACAAAGCCCCCTGAGCCCTGGGGATGATCCTGTCCCTCTCCTGCCCTTTCCCCATCTCCTGCTGTGTCTCCTCAGCACTCAGTTTCCTGGGGAAGGGCCCCCTGGGGCACAAGGCCAGCCGCAGACACAGGCCTGGGCTGCATCCTGCTGGCAGCAGAGCCTTGCAAACCTGGCTGGTGGAGGCTGGACAGATTCCTATCCATCCATTCATCCACAAATGCTCAGCAAGCTTTGTTGGGCCCTCTTTGTACCAAGGTCAGCAGCACCTGGAATGTGCACTTAATAGATGCTGAGGGTATACTATATCCTTTGCTACTTTAGATGCAAGTGAGCAAGATGGCTGTGACTCTTGCCTGTCTTGTTGGTGCTGGTTGTCATAATGAGACATTGTGCACTGTGGGCATCCGAGCAGCAAGGATTCCTCCCACTTCTCCAGACTGGAAGTCTAAGGGTGGTGCTGACAGGGCTGGCTGCAGGAGGCCGTTTTCTGGCTTTGCAGACAGCACCTTCCACTGTATCCGCACGTGTGTGTGTGTGTGTGTGTGTGTGTGTGTGTGTGTGTGTGTATAGAGGGAGAGAGACAGAATGAACTGGAGTAGCTTCCTATAAGGATCTCAGTCCCATAACCGAGTCACACCCTCATGACCTCACCTCCGAAAGGCCCCTGCACAGGATGTGATCACACAGGAGGAATCGTGGGAAACCGTCCAGCCACAACTAACAGTCACCAGCCCAGGGATGACACAGGAAGTTAGGAGAGGATGGGGAATGGCAATGACCAGTGACTCCACCAGGTGGAACAGGCTGGGGAGGCTTCTTGGAGGAGGAAGTGACATTGAGGCCATTGCCCAGGCTGGGGCCCGAGGTCCAGCCCCTGTCGTGCGCTCACATTGAGACCTTGGAAAAGCCATTGACCACTGACCTGGGCTTTGCAGCTAGATGGGGACGGCTGGGGGCTCGGACAGGACAGGACCGGGGTGTCTCAGCCCTGTCTACCTTTGGATGCCCAGAGGTCCTGAAACATCCACCTACCCCTCAGCACGGTGCTCAGAAGGCGAGTCCTGCCTCCCCCAGCCCCCACCCCCACTCAGCCTGGGGTGTCCCAGGGGATGGGTGTGGGCAGGAGGAGCCCCAGCTGTGCACACTGGGCGCCCCTCTCCTCCAGAAGCCTCCCCTAGGGTCAACCTGCCCTCCTCCAGGTCCTAAAGGAGGAGGAGGAGGTGCTTGGGGTCTGGGTCTCCTGCTTCCCAAAGGGCCTGGGGCCGGTGTGCCGAAGGGGTCATGATGGGAGAACACCTAGCACATTTACAAAAGTCAACACTTGCGAAATTCACCATATTTCAATATGATTTCAGGCCCTTTCTAATGGTGATCTCCACCCACCCCATAGCTCAGCATCCACCAAGGTCAGGGGATTGGATGGTCCTGGAGCTGGGACGGATGCAGGACAAACACGGGGCCTCTTCACCCAAAGGCCGCTATTTATAAGGAAGTGACTGGGAGCAGGTTACAGGAACTGGGATCCTCAGTCTTCTCACCTGTAGGATGGGTTGAAAAAGACTGCAGACTTTCAGGTTAGAGGACAGACAGAGAAACATAGCTGGGTGTGGTGGTGAATGCCTGTAATCCCAGCACTTTGGGAGGCTGAGGCAGGAAGATCACAGGTTCCAGCCCAACTTGGGCAACTTAGTGAGACCCTGTCTCAGAGAAAGAGAGAGACAGAGAGATGGACAGACAGACAGAGATGGGCAGAAACATGGTAAGTTCTGCATAAACGTCATCACCATTACTATCAGGGGTAGAATGAAGGGCAACTCGGGGATTAAGGGAAGATAAAAGAGAGGCAGGTGCCCCTCCGCTGGCCAAGGCTGGGGAGGAAGACAATTTGGGCCATGGGGGGGGGAGTGGAGCCAGCCCGCCACGGCAGGAGGGCGCAGTGGGTGCCAGGACGTCTGTGTCCACTTGTCTGTCCACACAGGCCTTTTCAGTGCTTACTGTCTAATGGGTATTTCGTGCTTACGTGGACGATTTATTTTCTATCTGCGTTTGAGCCCCTTCCCCGATTTTCTAGCCAATTAGAGTCCCAAGGGGCCTCAGACTTCATTTCAGGCCAACAAGCAAATTTCAAGCCTCATTTTCAGATTTCTAATAAGCACTTATCAGATTTAGAACTCGTCCATACCATCCTTCAGGTTAATGCCTGCTGCAAACTCCTGCCCCCTCCTCAGCAGGTTCTTCCCTGCCCGCCGCGCCACGCCTCACCGTGCAGAGGGAGTCCCGGCAGATGAGGGAGCAGCTTCCTGGTGCGTGGCTGTCTGGCAGCCAGTGGGGAGCAGGGCTGGAGGCCAGGCACTGCTGCCCCTGCCGCTGGGTTTCCCCATGGCATCCAAAGCGTTGCCTCATCTTGATTGCAAAATACCAAAGGCATGAGCATTTCTGGGGGGTCCTAGCATCTTATAAATATGTGTCTATGATAGCATTAAAAAAATCTCATTACCTGTATATGAACCTAGGAAAATTCTAAAAGGGGAAGAAGCTGGTTATAGTTTCCCTGTCCTGAGATAAGCTTGCCTACACATCCGGGCATCTTGTCTTTTCCTTTTGATGATTAGTTTGTTCCAGGGTTTGTATTGCCCTTAAAAGAAAAGAAAAAGCTTTTAGAGAAAGTGGAACTTCCTTTAATTTACTTTATTTACTGCACAGTGTACAGCTTCATGGATTTTTGCTACAAGGCATAACCAGAACCCAACAACAAATGCCCTCATGGCCTGTCTAGGCTGTGCCCTTCGCCAAGAGCACCCTCTGTCCTGGCTTCTGGTAGTGTAGAAAGGCTCTGCGTTCATTATAAACTGACTCATGCATCTTATACTCATGATGTCTGGCTACATCCAAACGTTTTGTGTGTGAAATTTATTTGCCCATATGATGTAATGACGGTCCCCTCCATCTTCACTGGTGTATAGTATTCCATAGCAGGGTTATCCCTCAGGTTGCCTGTGCCTTCTCCAGAGATAATTATTTGGGTTATTTCTGGTTTAGGAGCCTGTGGATCCTATGAAGAATACTATCTCTCCAACTGAGATTTGTGTCTCTATGTTCATCTCTGTCCATCTTGGGAATGGACTTGCAGGGTCTGCTCACTGGTGAGCCCAGCAGTTCCCACATTGCAGAATATTAGTGTCACTGAAGTGGTCATGCAGTACACAGTGGCAAGGGTGTGCTGTCATTAATGTAGTCATTCTGTCATCGGATGCTTTGCTTGCTTTCCATTCATTTCTCTTCTGTATCAGGTGGCAGTGGAACTCTTTGGCCTTCGGGGTTTTTTTCTTTTCAGGATTATTTGCTTATGCTGGATGCTCAGGAGTAGAGCTCATGATCCTGCATCTATGGCTTTGGAGACTGTGAGGTGTGGATGTGGAGCAGCAGGTCTGAGTAAGGGCAGGGACCAGCCCAGGGCCTCGTGGGTACCACTGTGAAAGGGCCAGCAGCGCCACTGAAGAGCCCTCAGGTCTGCCCTCCCCACCCCAGCCCCCTCTCTGTATTCCTGGTCAGAGTGACCCACGTCCACAGCCTGTATGTCCTGCAGCCCCTACCACTTGCTTCCCACAGAAGAGCAGCTCAGGGCCCCGGGATGCAGGGGATGGAGTCCAAGCTGCTCCTGTCTTCCTGTTGTGGGGTGAGCGGGCTCGGAGGCTCCTCTGCTCAGTGGGTGAGTACCGGACCTTTCCCAGTTTTCACTTGAATTTCCCAGTGTGGGATGGAATGGGGCGGTCCAGATGGGGTCTGTTGGCACTTGGCTGTCCTCGGAGGTAATAGCCCTCTATTAGACTTCTGCTCATGTTATTATGGAAGTGTCTGCATTTTCCCAATCAATTTGTCAGAGTTGTTTCTGCATTCGCAACGCGATGCCTTGCCTCCGGGTACAGTGGGGATGGTTACATTCTAACATTTTGTGGCTTGTGTTTGTATTCTCTTTCTGATATATATCCTTAACAATAGAATTCTTCATTTTTGTGTAGCGAGGTTTACCAATACATTCTTGCATGCGTGGGGAACCCTTTCCCCCTCTACGTCATTAATATATTTTCCCATGCACTCTTTTAAAATGTACAGTTCCTCTTTTCCCTTGTACATCTCTGCTCAACCCAGAGTTGACCTGATGTCAGATGAGAGGAGAGGGAACAGTTTCATTTTTTCCCATATGCTTGCAGATAGCTACTTTATTGCAGTGTGTCCTTTTCTGTTGATTTGCTCTGCTTCCTCTATCACACCAAGGGATAGTTTTGGGGCTAGTCTCTGGGTTTCCTGTCTAATCTTGTGTTAATGCCATTCTCTCTATTGCAGTGGCTTTATAATCAGCCGTGTTACCTGTAGAGCAAGACCCCTCTCAGCTTTGTTCTTTCCATTTAAGACCCCTTCTTAGACCTTTGCTTTTTTGTATACATTTTGGGATCAGCCTGTCCAGTTCCACCAAGAGAAAAAGAATCAGCTGGGGTTTTGGCTGGGATCACATGGAATCTATAGATCAATTTGGAGAGAGGACTGGCTGTACATCAAAGTTCACTTTCTATTATTGCAGATGTATAGACATCCATTGTTCATTTATATGCAGATTATGTATCTAGCACCTTGGCTAATTTCTTACTAATTATTGTAATATATGACTCCTTTTGGACTTTTTTGTCCAGTCATATCATCTGTGAATCTATTTCTTCCTTTCTGAAGATTATCATTTCCATTTATTTTTCTTGCCTTATTGCAATAGCTGAGACCACTAGTCCAGCAGAGGGTAGAAATACTGGCAGCAAGTACCCTTGCTTTGTTCTTGAAAAGCTTTAGTTTCTCCATATAGTGTGATACCTGTTCTTGTAGCTTTTGATGTGTTGACAGATGACTGCAGAAGAACCTACCACAGCCTCATCTGCCCCACCCTGGCTGTTTGTTGCTGTTTAGATTGTTGCTTATTTGATAAGCACAAATGGAATCTCACTGTATTTGGTAAAAATCGGCATTTACCGGATGAAGGTGAGGTTGAACATCGTACTGTGTATGTTAGACACCTGTATTTTCTCTTTTGTATCTCTCTCTCTCTCCACATTTGTTGATACATTGTTAGTGTTTCTCTAATCACCTGGAATGAGTTCTTTACATAATGAAGATAGTTATTATGTCTGTGCCACATTTATCACAAATATTGCCTGCTCAGTGTTGTATAGATTTTTGTTTTTGTAATTTTTAAAGTTTTTCTTTTTCTCATTTTTTATTTGGTCAAATTTGGTTCTCTTTTCTTTTAAAATATATTCTAGTCCTTCTGAGCTTAGAAAGCCTGTCTCTCTCCTGAGGTCTGATAAGTATTAGATTCTGTTTCATCAGGTTTTTTATGGCTTAATATTTCTTAGTTAACTGTTTGCTCCATCTGGAGTTCGTGGGCTGTGGAGGAAGTGAGGAGTTAATCGCTGCTGGCAATTCATGAGGGGAAGGGGCCTCCTTTGCACTCCAGGTCTCTGGGGTCTGGCGTCCCTGTGTCTGCGCTGAGCAGGGAGACATTAAAGGAAGGTGGGTGGTGGCTTCCTGTGCAGTCAGTGTAGGGACTGTGAGCTCTAATTACCACAGGGACAGACTTGGTTGCTGCCTTTGCGTAGCTTGGTTCAAGTGAAAAGCAGCGCTCCTAGCCCAGCGTTGGTGGTGCAGTGGTTAGCATAGCTGCGTTCCAAAGTGCTCTTAGCCCCTCTTGGTCACAGCCTGTGTTTGGGACTCAACGTTTCATCTGCAGCCAGGGCTGTAATGACCACCCTCCCCTGTGGCAGGGCTGTCACCGGGTGTCGTGTCCTACAGAAAGCAACAGTGGGGCAGGCTCAGCATAAATGCTGGCTTTCTTGTGACCTTGGGCAAGTGACACCACTTCACTGAGCTTCGGTCTGTGCCTCTGCAGACCCGGATGATAACACTGCTCTTCCCACCCATGGGGCCAGGAGATGGCTCAACAGGGCAACATGTGATCCGGTGCGGCCCCTGGGGAGCTTCGTGTGCATCTGCCTCATTCAGGAGGTTGGGACCTGCCTCCGAGCTGGCCACCTTAGGTTGCTGACTTGGTGTGATGAAGGAGGGCACAGGCTTCTGGCCCCTGTCCCACATGGAAGGGAAACACCTGTAACACAGACTACATATATGTACACACACATGCACACATGTGACCAGACCCTAGAGACTCGGCACAAACAGTGGATGTCACACTCAGTCTGCCCTGGCACCAGTTGGTAAAGCTGAGTCCCGGGCACACTGGTTCTGCTCTCATGTCCCCACCAAGTCAGGGCCTCACCCTGGACAACCAGCCCTCCCTGGACGGCCTCTCCTGGGCCTCCTGTCCACCCAGCCGCTGAACAACCTGCAGGACCCCCTCCTTGTCTCCTAGATTGATCTCCAAGGTACCTGTCAAGGCCTGCTGCCCTCCTTCCAACCCTGGGAAGCCCTTCCCACTGGCCCCTTATTCGGGGTAGTGGGGAGGCTGTGCACACCTGTCCTGTGTGGCCTATGCACTCTCAGGTGTGTGTAGCAGTGTCACCAGGCCTGGGGATATGTGTCTTGCCTCATTATCCGCCTGGTCCTTGGGCACCTCAGGCCTGGAGCTGAGTCACAGGAGCGTGACCCCTGTGGACGAGAGGGCAGGGGCAGGGACAGTGGTTGCTGGTCTGCCTCCGCCAATCCCTGTGTGTGAGAGGGAAGGTGGGGTAGGGGCCGGGTAGGGAGGTCACCTGGGGCAGAAGCAGTCACAGCAGTGTGGGGCCCCTTGGAGCCCTCCTGCCCCAGGATGTCGGGGACAGCCCCATCTGTGCAGCACTGAGGTTGGGGGATGTCAGATCAGACCCTGAACATGACTGGCGTGCGGTGGGGCACAGCCCCTGCCCCTCCCTCTTGCTCCACCCTGCTTGCCCCCTAGATTCCCTGGCCTCCACCTCTGAGTTGGAGGCTGCCCCGCCAAGCTGCCACCAGAGGCCTGTGGACATGAGGGACAGGAGCCAGTGCGCCCCAGCTGCTGGGGCTCCACTGTGTGGCCTGTGAGGGCCGAGGTTTGGCCCCGCCCACCAGGCTCCCTGACAGTCCTTTGCTGTCCCCCTCGGGGGCTGGAGAAAGTGACTCTGTAGCTGGTGACACATGAGCAGCGAGGAGCTCCCCAGGCAGATCTGCGGTTCATGTTTTGGGGGCATAACAGGCGCAAAGAGCCCGTCGTGGGGCATGCTGAGTGGTTGGGGGCACACGCTAGGGACAGAAAAGACACCTTGGCAGGCTGTGGGAGGTCCGCGGGGCCCAGTAGATTCATGGGCACAGTGGGTGCGGTAGGACGGTGGGCATGCGGGCGGGCGGCACAGCTGTGCAGGCCCAGACCGCTGGCATCAGCAGGCGCCCCTCCTCCCACCTCGCTAAACAATCATTGCACAAAATATGCAAATGGTATAATTACTGTTATTTGTTTTGCTGATATAAGTGTTTGAAATGCAAATGTCAAGTTTGGGCGCTGTCTGTTTCCCACCCTCTCACCCGGACATTTGCAAGTCGATGAGTTGTCCCCATCCTGGGAGGAAGAGGCAGCCTGGTGTCCCCAACTCCAGGGACATGGGTGGAGGAGAATCTGGCGCCTCCCCAACTGCACACAGTGGGCGCCTGAGAAGAACGGTCTTACCCACTTCCCTGATACCCCAGCTGTGGCAATCGGGCCTCTGGGAGCCTCAGTTTACCCCCAGTTCCGTACGATGCGGCAGCTCCAGGGCTGTCCGGGACCAGTGCCGTGTGGCTCGGTTCCAAGCGAGTGTTCGGCCTCAGCTCCCATCTACTGCAGTCCCATCCCAGGGCTTCCCCATCTGTGAAACGGGAACTGGGAGTCCCTGATGGTCCTGGGCGCCGACGACCTGCCAAGTATCACAGAGAGTGTGCGTGTGTGTTTTCCAGGGTGAGTCCCTGACTTTGGCCCAGCGGCCCAGGTGGTCTCTGAGGTTCCTAGGCCTGGGGTTGCAGACCAGATAAGGATCAGAAAGGGGAGAGCGAGGCATGATGTTCCAGGGGCTTGTCTAAGGCACACCTGATGTGGCGCAGCTCAGATGCAGCTTTGTCTGGTTCCTGGTAGGATCCCTCCCTCCCTTCAGGACTCAGCAACTTGTGACCTTGTCCCCAGAGCCCCACTGCAAGCTGTCCCCACTGGAGCCTCCCTGGTCTCTGCAAAACACAGGCTGGCTTCCTCCTGCCTTCTTAGCAAGGCCTCCCTCTGGGTTTCACACCTACAGCTCCAGCGGAAGCTGGTCCTCTGGCAGACCCCAAACCTGTTACGGACACTGCCGTCAAGATGCAGGCACCCCTGGTGTCTGGACCCATGGAAGGACCCACGGAAGACTTAATCATCTGCCTTGCTGGAGCCCCCGTAGGGTCCTACCAGCCCTACCAGCTGCTTGGGGCTCACTGAGGCAGCCTGAGCCCCATATCAGCCCTGCGACCCCTGTGCTTTATCCTGAGACTGGGCAGTAGGGAGTGTCAGGGAGGGTTGCTGGCTGGTCCTCAGGCTGCGGGTGCTGAGTGGGCTTCGTGGAAAGCAGTGGCTGTGTGTACATTTGTGTATCCCCAGTGTGTGGGTGTCACTACTACAGAGTTAAATCTCCAGGGTAGGTGCCCGGAGCCGGCACCGTTTCCGGCAGAAAGACAGACAGCAGCTCACAAACTAGGATCCTGAGGCCCATGTGGGGCTCCAGGGCCATACTACTCGGCCCTGGGCAGCTTTGCTAGAACCCGTGTCCTGGCGGTGCCTCCGACCCCGTGTACCCTGGGATGCCTCGTGAGGTCCTCTGCTCTCGGTGTCATTGTCTAGAATGAGGGCTCTTTGCAAAGCTGGGCTGGGTTTACAGCAGGCACTCAAGAGCCCGAATTCCTGCCTTCTGCCTGGGGCTGGGGACAGCGCCTCTCCCTTGGGCACTGGTGCTGTTGGGGAGCATAAAGGCCGTGAGCAGCACTGGGGAGAAGAGCAAGGCTCAGCCCCAGGAGCAGGGGGTGTGGGACAGAGGCCTGGGGAAGGAAGCATATGGGTCTTGCTCTGGGACTGCAGTCTCAGCCTGGAAGCCTCCTGCTATTTTTATTTCAATTACCTTTTCTAAGACAGGTTCAGCCTCATTAGCATATTCAAATACAGTCCATTATTATTTGAATTAGCTGTTAAGTAATTAGCTCTAATTGATGAGCATTCCCCCCACTTCCCCACATATTTTTTGGTTATTTACATCCGCTTCTAACTAACAATTTTAGGTAATTACATGCCACTCACTGTCTATTTGCACACACACTTCCTCCCATGACAGGTTCCTCCTTTCAGCATTCAGGCCCAGCCTGGGAGCCACGGAGGATGCCAGGGACATCCGGGGCAGCCCTCTGGCCCAGATCCCTTTGTTCTGAGGATGTTGTGTCCCCTGGTCACCCAGCCTGCTCTGCCCCATGACACCTGCCACTCTGTTCTTCAGCATCCTCTCCAAACTTTGGGACACCAGAGTGGCCAGAGTTGGAAGTACATGGTGGCCTCAGGGCCTATTCCTCTACTCCCTGTGGCTGTGCTGGCATCTCCTGTCCTGGCCTCCAGGTGTCTGTCCACTGTGGGCACTGGGAGGTCCCTGTCCCCTCTGATTTGCCATTAGGGCATTGAGATGGCAAAGGATAGGCCGCTAAACTCTCCTCTTCCCCTGGCTATGCAGCTGACACTGCCCTGGTGACCCCCATCCTGCATGTTCTCTGGACCAGGTTATTCTGCATCCTGAAATGAGATGCCCACAAGTCCTGTGGGGTGTGGTGTCCTGTGCCCTGCACACCACAGGACTGGGATGTCTCCTCAGGGCCTATGAGGTGGGGACATCAGGTCCTTTGGGAATCTGGGATGAGATGGAGGTGGGCCAGGTGTCCTGCAGAAGTTGGAGATGAGTCCTGGCCAGAGGTGCTGTACCCAGCAAGTGGACAGAGGCCCAAGAGGCTGCCACAGGGTGGGGCAGGAGTGGCATGGGGTGTTGGGGACTATGGAGGGTCAAGTAGGTGATGGTCATTCTTGTGGCCTGTTAGGACCCTCCCACCAGGCTGATATCCTGGGTGTGACTTGCTGTGTGGATGGTCAAGACACCGTCTTGTGTCCTGTGCTTGAAGACAGGTTCTTGATGGACGAACACGGCCACATGCTGCATGGGTGCCTGGCTGGGCGGGAGTGCACTGGGCTGCTGGGAGCCCTCCACATGCACATGCGCGCACACACTCACACACACACACACACACACACACACACACACAGAAGCTGCCAGAGTCTGGTTGAGCTCCAGGCTGCTTGCCTGCGTGTAGGTGCTACCAAGGCCAGTAGAGCTGGGTTGCAGTACCAGGTATGGCCAGGGGGAGGTGCTGTGGGGTCTGCAGCACTTCTGGAATGTGGGTGAAGCTTCTGGGTCTCTCCAAGGGGGCCGGGTCTAAGGCTGAGTTTATTCAGAGTGGCTGTGGTACTTATCTTCTACTAGTCCCAGCTGATAGCAAACGTACAGAGACTTTGGAGCTGCCCAGAGTGTGCTTTTTTCCTACATGTGACTGGACTCAGCTCCTGAGACCTTCAGGAGACCTCACTCTACTCTGTGGGGACACTGGGCAGCCCAAAAAGTGCAATTCCCCCCAGTGCCAGAAGCAGCAGACATGACCTCAGGACATGGCACTTCTGAGCCCAAACCTGGGCCAGCTCTGATCACGTCTGTCCCCCAAGGTCCCCAGGCATCCAGGTTGAAGCCTATAGCTTAGGGGTAGGTGACTACCACGGAGGTGGGACAGAGCCTGGGTGCAGTGGGCGTGGGCAGTCAGAGTGAGGCTGGGCAGACTTGGCCTGTGACCCCAGGCCATTGGCATGGCCATGGGCTGCTGGGCAGTGCCGTTTCCCCAGAGCCACTAGCCATAGCCTGTGCCTATCATGCTTCTGTTCATGGATTCACTTGCCCAGGATGCTTGGTCATGGACCATCTGCTTTGGAAGAGGGCTTGCAGTTGGCACACCCTGCTGTCCTGAGTTTGGACACTGGGCTCCTGGTGGGTCACTTTCTGCTTCTGACCTCCTGTTTGTTACCTATGGCATGGGGCTGAAGAGGTCTGTGCTGTGGAGCACGTCAGCAGGGTACATGAATGACCCAGACATTCAGGCCTCAAGGACAACTCCAGGCATCATGCAGTGGGTGCCAGTTGCCTCCAGCACCTTTCTGGGCACCTTCCCAGCACTATCTCTCCCCTCCCCCACACCCTGGTTCCCTCCTGTAGTTCTGCTTGGATCCTCCCAAGCCTGGCAGGTGGTAGGTGCTGAATAAATGTTTGTTGAATGACTGGGTGGGACATCTCCCAGTGCACCTACCTAGGAGGCAGGTGGTGAAGCAGATGGCCCTGGTGGCTCCTGCAGGATCTAGAGGAGTGTGTGCATCCGCCAGGGCTTCTTTGGGAACCTGGGGATGGGAGGCATTGTCTCCTGAGTTCCTCTGAGGTGCAGTCACTTTGTGATCCACGGGTTAATGTTCTCACCGGCTTCTGTTCCTGCCTTCTCTGTGCAGCCAGGTGCTGCTGCGCCTCCCTAGAAGCTGCTTTTAGCCAAGCAGTGATTACAAATCTGCAAAGGAAGCAGGGTGTGGTGGTTGCACATTGGCAATCCCAGCACTCTGGGAGGGAGGCTGAGGCAGGAGGATCATGAGTTTGAGCCCTGCCTGGGCTACTTAATGACATCTTGTTTCAAATTAAAAACTGAAAAGTGCTGAGGGTGTAGCTCAGCTCAAAGGTCCTGGGTTCAGTGCCCATCACACACACACACATACACACACACGCACACATACACACACACACACACACACACACACACACACACACATACACAGACACATATGGAAGGGAACCTCTTGTGTTCTTCAGGCACCAAGTGACCTTGGGTGGACACTGTGTCCAGTCCCAGGGACAGAACCATACAGGGTGGAGCCTGGACTGGAGGCTGATGGGGAGCTGGGTGTCTGGGAGTGGACAGCGCAGGTCCCTGCACCCTCCTTGAGATTCGGTTTAGTGCTACCCCCAGCAGAGGGGCTGCTGGACAGCAGCTGTGAGCCAGGTGGCATCCTGGTGTGACTTGCCTGGTGCCACCTGGCAGATCCTGGGCACTGTGTCCTCCCCCCTGAGGGCTGGGTCTTTTTGGACCGCCCAGGACGCGGTCACTTATCTGCTGCAGAGTGACAGGCGGCCTCAGCTGGCCTGTTGAGCTGCTGCCCAAGATCAGCCAGCGGCTGCAGAGCGAAGAGCCGGCTAATTAGTGAAAGGTCACAGCAGGTTGGGAGCCCGGCTTCTGAAGTCACCGCACACCGGGCTGCAGCAACCTGGGACTTTGAGTTAGTGGCTCAGTGACCAAGACACCTTGGGGGTGCCCGGCCCACACCGTCACCTGGCCCCAGGGACCTTCACCTGCTCTCATGCCCTCGGTGGCCACCACCCTCCTCAGACCCCACCTCTCCAAGTTCTTACTGCTTCTTTCTATATCAATCCAGTTTTTAAAAACTTAAATACATTTATTTAAGAGGAAGCTTTATAGCACTGCACAAATGGGAAACAAGTCTCCCTTGCCATAAATAGAATTCATAATCATAAAACTAAACTCAGTGGAAAGAAAACAATGTTATTAAATTCTAGTTGGATGTTGTAGTCCCGGGGGAGGCTCACAGCCCAATGCCTGCTATTGCCTTATTAAATAAAAAAGAGAGAATAGTGAGCGTACAGAGGTGTTCAAGACCTACCAACCCCGATCTAAGACTCTCTGATGTAATCAGAAACTTGAAAGAGAATTAAATGGAGAGTAGCTTTCTAATAAAGTGACTCAGCACTATTTTATGCTATGTCACTTAAGGGTTGAAGTTGCTGCCTAAGACAAGAACCCTACTGATGTGTGGTTGAGCCCCATGTGTGGGGTCATTTTTTTCATGTGCAGTGGGTGGGAACAGCTGGTGCACAACTCAGGACAGTCATCAAAGCCCAGTGTCCTTGTAGCTTGCGATTGTCTTCCTTAACATATGTCCTCATAGTCTCATAATGGCTGCTGCACCTCTAGCTGTTTCATCTGTATCTCAGGCAGGAAGAGGTAGAGATGGTGAGTGAAGCATGTGTGGCTTCTGCGGAGGTAATGCCCAGCTAAGTTTGCAGCCTAAGGCCCAGCACAGCCTGGGGCAGGGCTGCTGCCCCCTCCCTGCCGCCTTCCTTGCTTCCCCATGCATCCATGGGCACGTCTGGCCTGGCTAGCCCAGCTGGGTCTGCATGTGAGCACATGCGCACTCTTACATCCTTCACTTGCCATGTACTTGATGACCCTGTGGCCCTTGTGCACACTGTCACACTGCCCCCTTCACACTCAGTCATGACTCACAGCCAGGCTGCCCTGCACAGCCCCACCCGTGGGCTGGAATCCAGCAGCCAAAGCGGGTCACGAGCATGGGATTGGGGGGAGAGGCTGCACACAGCCGGCGTGATGGCAGCCGTGGGGTGATGGGAGGGGGAGGACTCCAGAGAGGAAAGGAAAGGCTGGGCAGCTGCCGGGGAGCTGTCTCAGGAGGGCTGGTTTCTTGGTGGTGATGTGATGTCGGGAGACAGGGCCCAGGGCTCTTGGGGCTGCTTCCCTATTTCCTGCCGAGCTTCTGGAGGGAGCGGGGAGAGAGCAGGAAGGAGGGTGGCTGTGATTATTGCCTGCATACTGTGTGCGGCCCGTCTGCACCTGAGCCCATAGGCGTAGCCCCTCTATGCCATGACAGTGGGACACCAACACCGTGTGGGCACCAAGGCAGGAAGATGCCGCCTCCACCCGGCTCAAAATGCCCCATGTGCCCAGCAGAACCAAAGTCTTATTGGACACAAGAAGTCTGTGCGAGAGGCAGAGCCGGGGAGCTGAGCACAGAGGAGGCCACAGGGGGCTGTGGGGGCGAGGAGAGCCCATGGGCTCCTAGCTTTCCCTCCGTGCCCCCCACCTCCAGACCTCACTGAGCCCCACCTCAGAATCTGCTCACTGGCTGCCAACTCTCTCTTCTGTCCTAAGCCAAGCTGTTGAAACGGAGTCCTCCAGAAACATAGACGTTTAAATGAAGTGTTCATCCCTTGTTCACAAAACAGCACAGAGGTCAGAGGCAAAGGCTGGTGGGATGGCTCTGGAACCATGTGTCTGGGAACAAAGTGGCTGTTCCTGCTCCTGCCATCACATCTGCATTGCTGCTCGGCAAGAAGTGGAAATGCCCATTCCACTTAAGGCAGTGATAACAGCAGACCACGTCCATTCCTCTCATGCCCTGGCTCCGGAAGGAAAACTGATCCCCTCACAGGGCCTGGCTTTGGCCCCTGAGGAAGTCTCAAAGCCTGAGGAAACATGGGCGTATTTCCAGGCCCTCACATAGATCACCCCTGCCCAAAGCAGCTCATGCCTGAGAGTAGAAAAGGGCACTGCCTGACAGGAAACATCAGGGCCAGAGCGAGTGGCCGCACAGAGGGACCACTGCCTGTGCCTAGGTCTTGTCTGTGTTGTGATGGTACTGACTTCTGTGTCCCTGTCCTACGGGCATAAGACAGGCCACCAGTTTCCCATACCTGTCTTGGTTTCCCCAGAGACCAGCTGACTCCCAAAGATCCACTGCCGAGGCCTCCAGGCCAGCTCCCCATGCTGGGGCTTGGTGCCTGGTGCCTGGCTGGGTCTGGACGGAAACCCCCTTAGGAACCAGCCCTGTGGCACCCTGCCCACTCTTGCATACCACCACTGACGGGGAGCTCAGTCCTGAGACACGGCAGTCAGTTTCTTTACAAAACACTCTAAAATTTATTATAAAGTATTCACAACATCTCAAATATTTCAGAAACCCCTAATAAATATTTTAGTAATTATAAAATACTTAACATGACCAAAGGTATAGGGACTAATATGATGAATGCCTGAGCACTCACCCCTCCCAGGGGGAAATGAATCCCTCGCGCGCTGGGGGCTCCCAGAACTCCCCACACCCTGTCCCTCTCCTTGCTTTCCCCTCGCCTGCCAGTCTCGGTCAGATACTCGCGGGATTTGCCGTCGTAACAGTTGAGGGTCAGTTCGGCTGTGTGAAGTTCAGCCACAGAACGTGAACCTGAGCTTTCTCTGCCCGGTTCCTCCTATGTGTGCTGACTGTGCATGTGCTTTTACCATCTCACATGAAGCACAGCACAGCACACCCCTGGTCAGGTCTAAAGCTCCAGACACAGGAGACAGAGAGGCCGGTGGAGGGGCAGCTGCTTCTTGGCTGTTGGCTGATTCCTTTTCACCTCTGGGTAGTACCCCACAGGGTTAGGTGACTGGCTTTTCTTTGCTACTGTATAATATTCCACGTGCTCATGCCCCAGGTGCTTGGTGTCTTCTGCATTGTCCCTCTCCAGCTGTCACAGGTGATGCTCATGCCTGCGTGCCTGTCCTGGGATGCACCCAGACCCACACAGTCCTTTCCTCTGTGGCTGTTGCCCGGCTGTCTGCACAGGGTGTGTGGGTTACACTCCTCAGTGGTCAGAGAAGTCGGTGACCGCCAGCACGGGGGCTCTGCTGCTCTGTGCTGGCCGCACCCCTTCCTCCTGGTCGCTCACACTCTGGAACACACCCTGCTGCCCCACAGGCCTGTGACGTGAGGTTGTTCACAGGTTATGCTGCCCAGGCTCAAACCAGTGGGCACTCAGAGAAGCACCCGGCCCTCTGCCCCCAAGGTAATGGGAACCAAAGCATCAGCACCACAGGGGTTATGGAGAGGTGTGTGACAGGTGCGCAGCTCTGAGAGCAGTGTGTGGCACACGGCGTGCGTTTCTGTCATCTCTCCAGGCTCAGAACCAAGAGTGCTGGACCTGGACGGAACCAGAGCGCTACCTCCTCCCTTCTGCCCGATGCAGCGCTGTGAGGCTGGGCTCATGCCTGCCTTTCTCTTTCCCACGTGGGTGGGGAGGAGCCATATTTCCCTGCCAGCTCTTTGTGGGCTCCCCTCCGGGTGCCCTGGCCCCATGCAGAGACCTGGCCGGCGGCGCCCCAGCATACGGCTCCCCTGGGGTCCTGTCTGAGAAGACAAGCGCATCTACCTGGTGCTTCCTGGCAGACTCACCGGACACCACAGCTGCCTGCCTGAGGCCAGGGGCTGCTGTGCCCCTGGTGTCCATGGGAGCTGACAGTGGCCTCATGCGGGCCTTCCCAGCCCGGATCCTGACTGCCCTTGGCTCTTCCCTCCACCTGGACAATGGCCCTGCTGTGACACCTGCCCACACCGTGTCTCTCCGCTGGTGAAGCCTTGGGAAGGCATCGAGGAGGCTGTGGGGGCGCCCGGAAGTGGGCGGGCCTGGCACTGGGGAGGAGCTGGGGTTCCTGGCACCGGACACGGAGGGGGGGGCGGGGGGGATGGTGAGAAAGCCCAGGGAGCAATCGCAGACCCAGCAGTGCTGGTGGGGAGGAGAGGAGAACCTGCTCACGTGCCGTCTCAGGGACAGCTGTGTGGCTCCGCTCTCCTGCAGCCAGACAGACGGCAGGCGAGGGGACAAACGGGCTTGTGAGGCAGCGGGGAGCAGGGGAATCTGGTGTGAACCAGAGTGTGCGCGGCCTTGTTTCCTAAGCCAGGACGCTGCGACCCGAGAGGAAGCGCTCGCACCCCACTTGGGTGGTTTCCAACCTTGTCAGTGCGCTGAAAATGGAACACGCTCCAGCTGCTCGGCTGTCAGACTCTGCTCCTGGGAACAGGAATCAGACAGCGAGGAGCATGGTGGCTCACGCCTGCAAAACCAGCTTTCAGGAAGGCTGAGGCAGGAGGATTGCAAGCTTGATCCCAGCCTGGGCAACTTAGCAAGAACCTATCTCAAAAAACAAAAAGGTCTGGGAATGGGATGTAGTTAGTTCAAAGTCCCTGGGTTCAAACCCTGCTGGAGACGTTTATGCCCGTAATGCGCACGCGTGTCCTCCTGCGAGTGCATATGTGGCAGGTGCCGGCTGGAGGGGCAGGTGGAGGCTGGGGACGCGCACATGCTGTGACACAACTCATACCCGCACCACACAGGCACAGCCGCGCTCACGCCTTCGCATCCTACGGCTTCCCCGCTCTTGTAACCTAGAGCGGTTGATGCATGGATGGGCGTGGTCTCTTCTCTCCCGGCTAGTTGCCGTTCGGTGGTACTGGAGGTTGAACCCAGGGCCTTTCTACTGAGCTGCAGCCCCAGCCCTATTTTATTTTTTATTTTGAGACAGGCGTTTGCTAATTTACCCAGGCTGGGCTTGAACTTGTGATCCTCCCCTTTTAGCCTCCTGCATAGCTGGAATCACAGCCCTTTGCTACCGCAGTAGCCCCCTTGTGGTTTTGTGTAGTTGACTCAGTGCCACTGGACAGAGGAGACAGGAGCTCAGAGTGGGACATGAGATGACTGACCCTTGAGTGCCCCACCTACCACAGACATTTGCCAAAGGCCAGGAGAGGGTGCCAAGGGGCTGATGCAAAGCATGGGTCCTGGCTGCCCGCCAAGACCTCCCCTTCACACAGCCCAGCACTTGCTCCCCAGTGAGGTATTTGGCCTTTATTCTGGTGGGGGTATCACCTTAGGCCCTGATGTTTCTGGAGCCAAGGAAGGGGCTGGCCTCCCTTTGCCTCTTCCCTGAGCAAGGCTGAGCCTCAGGACCTATGGCTGTGAGCAGGGACCCCTGGGGACGGTCCTGGGCTGCCAGGTTAGGGGGTGGCTTCTGCCATCTCCCAGCCCCTGGCCCCACTCCCCCGTGGCTGGGTCCTGGGCTGCTGGCCCTTGTTCCCTGCTGGACACATGGGCACAGAACTAGCAAGTGTCTTGGTGACCGATGCTTGCACAGCCCCCTCCTTGGTCCCCCAGGCCCATCTTGGATTCTGAGCTTGCGTCCTCACAGGTGGGGACAAGGGAACTTGGGGGACATGGGGCCCCTTGTGGCGTTCAGTGTGTTGTCTGCCTCTCACCTTGTAACAGAGTCACAGACCTGCCCTTCTGCACCACAGGTGCTGGGAAGAGTGAGGTGTCCGCCCAGCTCGTCCCTCCTTCCAGGTGCTGCGGGCTTCTTTCTAGATGCTGTGCTGTGTCCTCCAGATCCGCTGGCCTCCTGAACATCCCACACCTGGGTGCAGGGGGCTTGCTGTCTCCCGTGGCAGCTGTGGGCTGTGCAGTGGGCAGGGCTCTGCCTCAGCCCTGGCAGGCCCAGAGAGGGACCCCAGCTCTGGTTGTGTGTGGCATGGTCTCTGGGTGGATGCGCAGTGGGAGGGCAGGTTACCTCCACCTTTCAGAAGCAGGCTATGTGGAGACAGCGTGGCTGGCTCTGGTCACTGCTGGGAAGCACCTTTCTTGCAGTCAGGATGGACCAGTCATTTCCCATTCTGCCATCTCTGTGCCCCTCCTGTGCACACAGAGGTCAGTGAGCCCTTGCTGGGTGGTCTCAAGGCCTGTCTGCTGTGAGGCCTCTCAGTCCCCTGGGGATGGCCTCTCCCGAACCCCTGGGTTCTCAGAATCTGCTGTGGGCCTTCCTCTCCTTGAGCTGAACCCACCAGCCCCCTTGGGAGGAGCTCAGACAAATGGGTGACTTTACCCTGGAGAAACGATGGTTCACGAGCAAAGTGTTCACAGTCCTTCCCCACAGAGCACTAGGAAGAGACCCCAAGCCTGGGACAGAGTGTCCCCTTCCAGAGCACTTCTGAGATGACCTGGTGACCACTGTCTGCGGGGACAAGTGAGACCAGCCAAGTTCCCAAACTATCAAAGATACCAGGAAATGAAACTCACGCCCATCTCGCCTGTGAATATTTGATAGAAAAATCCTCAGCCAAATCCAAGTCTGCAAAATGTGAGAGATAATCTAACGTGATTATATAGGATTTATATAAAGCATTCAAAGATGGCTTAATGTTAGAGAAATCTATTAATATGATACGTAGTTTCAGAGGGTCAGCCAGAAAGCCCTGGTAATAAATGACAATAGGTATTCAACAAAATCCAATGCCAATTTCTGATTTTAAAGTAACTGCAATAAATAGACTGAGAAAGGCACATTCTTGTCACAGTGAAAAATCTGTCTCCTCTCAACAGTATCCTTTTAAATGATAACATTTTAATGATTTCCATTCAAAAACTTTTATTAGAAAAAACAGTGCTTTTATGTGGTTCAGGAATTCTGGCCATAGCAATAAGACATGAAACAGAATTAAATGGTGTGTCTCCAGGAAGGAATTGTAATTATTTGCAGTCAGTATGAATTGAGACCCTCAAAGCCCAAGAGAACCAACTGAAAAATAATTTAATATGAGAATTTAATATGAAGGTACTGGGCCGGATATAAAAGCAACATCATACAAATCAATAATTTTCATCTGTTCCGAGAACAAGCAGTTGGAACACATAATGAAATAAACGGTTCCTATTCGATGACAACCATAAAACAATAGCAACCAACCCCCCAAGGAATCCCTAGGAATGAATTTACAAGAAAAATCAAGGATCATTATGGAGAACTCTGTAACGTTTCCCTGAGAGACATAAAAGAAAACGAGAAGAGTTCGACGCGCCAGGCCGGAATATTATCACCTGCAAGGGATTCCAGAATTAATTTATGGGTTTATTGTTACCCATCAGCATCTGCATGGCCAGTTCTGAAAAGCAAGATTAAAGGTTCATCTGAACGAATATCAGGCAAAAGGAGCTAAGCCATTAGGCAGAGGAGAGAGACCAAGAGTATCTTTCAGGCAGGCAGTGAACCGGAGGTGGGTGATCAGACAGTGTTGTTTTGGTGAAGGAAGAGGCAAAGGCCCCCTGCAAGAAACCATGACTCCTAGGCCCGCTGTGCAGGTATTTCTGACAATGGGTCTCCGTGCACCCAGCACACAGTACCCACTCTGTGCTGTATGAAGCCCACTCTCCACCGGGCCTCTGTCCGGAAGGTGCACTGCAGATGAGGAGACAGGAATCAGACCTTGGCTATTCAGGGTCAGAGTGTGGCCCTGAGATCACACAGAAGGCTGCACAGACAGGGGTTGGTGTTCCAGGTGGAGAAAGGGCGTCTTTGAGGAAATGCAAGGAACCTAGGCTGGGCACATTCCAGGGCAGGGGAGAGACCAGTGGGACCATCGCCAGGGCTGTGTTGGCCCACCTGCAGCTTGTGGGCTCCCCTGAGGGCACTGGGGAGCCATGTGGGCCTGCTGGAGGAGGGCGGAGAGGTTGGAGCGCTGCGGGTCAGCAGAGGGAATAGACGGTTGTGTGCAGAGTGTTGGGACAATGTGCTGCCTGCTAGGGGAGGGTTGAAAATTGATTTGGATCGGAGAAACCAGCTCCAGGCGGTAGAATGTTCAGTGAGAGAATTCAGTGCGCAGAAGCACCAGGAGACGGGGTGGCTAGTCTCTGGGTGGCACCAAGGTCCCTGGGCCGCATGGCAGTTGAAGCGGGTGCAGACAGAACCCCTGGGGTGGTGATGGACAGCAAAAAGTGAGGTCTCGGGCCTCTCGCCCAAGAGCCTCCTGGTGCCACATGGAGACCAGGCTGAGGACACTTTGGAAAGGGCCATGGGCCAGCCAAGGGACAGGCACACTCATCTCCAGTGCCTTGGCAACCAGAAACAGCCCCAGCAGCAGCCCTGATGGGTGGCCATGGGGGTGGACATGGCCTGGCTGTGTGGGAGGGGGATGGGGACTCCTCCTACAGGTCACAGGAGCAGCCATTGCTCTCAGAGCCGTCTGGAAGGACCAGGCATCCCGGCCCCAGTATAGTGAAAGTTTACAGGTGACACACAGGAGAACCCCATCTCTGAAGGTGAGGACACCAGGTTGCTGAGGGGACAGTGCAGGGCATCTCTATCTGGTCTCCTTCCCCGTCCAGGTGCTTGCTGCTCCCATGGCTGATGGGCCTGGCTCTGGCCACCATGTTTATATTGGGTTAATGTAAGACTAGATCTTGCAGGTGGTATATGTTTTAGTACCTAGTGATTAAACCCAAGTCCTTCACACTGATCTGCATTCCCAGCCTTTAATTTTTTTTTTTTTTAATTTTGAAACAAGATCTCACTGCCTCTTAACTTGCTCAGGCTGGGATCCAACTTGCAATCCTCCTGTCTCAGCCTCCTAGAGTGCTAGGATTACAAGTGCACGCCACCACACCCACCTTCCTGGGTATTTTATTTCTCTTATTAATGCAACATCTGAGGGCTAATTGCTCCTTTATAATCTCCACTCAGAAACCATGTTCTAAATCTTTAGTATAATTAGCAGCAGCCAGGAAGTATGTGCTGATTTGGGGGTCGTGATGGAGACGGGAGATAGGACACAGGTGCAGGGGCCTGACTGGAGAGCAGTCACTGTGCCTGTGTGGAGGGAGCCAGCCACCGAGTCACCGGGGCCATGTGACCGCCTACAGGGAGGTCCTGCCCTTAGCTCAGGGCTGCGATCAGGGTTCAGAACAGGGACAGAATCCTCGAGCTCTGGGTAATCAGAAAGGGCTTCCGGGAACTCAGGGGCTCCTAGAGGCCGTGGCACTATGAGGAAGAGAATGGCAGATTTCTGCCGTCGATCTCACCCCAGCCTTTGCTCACAGCAGCTGGAGAGATTCAGGTCAGACTAAAGATAGAGTTTCCTGGCTGCCAGGGTTAGGAGGGTGTGATGGGCCAGGTGCCACGCATTCATAGGACACCTAGACCTGTGCCTGGCTTGGGTGACACGCTTTCTGTGGAATGGGCTGGGCCTGTGTTCCTAGAGAGGGTCACAAGTGTCCCTGGTCTCCAGGGGCTGGACAAACCCCCCTACTCCACATCCCTGCTGGCGCCTGAGCGGGGAGCCGTTCCAAAGTGATTTCTCCCTCCGTTGGTGCCATACATCATGTTTTTTAATTTAAAAAGATGCCCAGTGGAAGCATAGCAGACCATTAAATGTTTGGTCCCTAATTAACTTCAGTGCAGCCTGGTTCTGCCAGGCCCGGAGGGAAGGGGATGGAGCATGGGGCCCAGAGCCTTTCCTGCCCCAGAGCCAGGGGGTGCGGGGAGACGTGGGGCTCCCTTCCACCATCTGGGGCTCCTGAAGCTTTGAGGTAAGGCAGGAATCTACTTACCTACTCTCCTCCAGTTTGGGGGATTTTGAACCAGGGCTTTGGTGCTGAGCTACATCCTGGCCCTTTTTATTTTGAGACAAGGTCTCTCTGAATTGCCCAGGCCCGGCTTAAAATTGCAATTTGCCTCCCAGAGTGCTGGGATGACAGGTGTGTTCCACTGTGCCCAGCTAGGAATCTGCTTTGTAACAAACAGCTTGGTGGGGTTTGTGGCCAGTCTTCACTTTCTGAGTGACCCCCTCCGCTGTCTAACAGAGGTTACTGACATTCCTCCACTGCACAGAGGGAAGCTTTGGTATCCAGTAGATACTCAACCCACGCAGGTCGTGAAGGAAACAAGAGGGTCCCTCTGCCTGCTTGTACACTTAGAGTTCCTATTCTTGGCCCCAGGGTCATCCAGCACCCTCCCCGTGTGTCCTTTGACCCTCCCTCATGACCTCTGAGTCCTTGAAAGGAGGGATGGGAGGTGGTGCAGATGATGGCTTCTGTGCCCTCCCCCAGCCAGTCCTCCCAGAAGGTCAGGACCGGCTGAGGTCCAGGCTGAGCCAGCCCCAACCCTGTGGCCAAGTCGAAAGGAGCCAGGCCTGCTGACTCAGCCTCCTGGAGCCAGCCTCTCTAGCTCTCTCTCGGACATGGGAGGAAGGCGCAGAAAGCGGGGGTGAGGCCCCGGAGACCTGGGCATCCCGCACAGCCTCTCTGTGTGGGCTGCAGGGCTGGCAGCTGAACTGAAGGAACCCCTGCCCACTGTGCACATCAACCAGCCTGCCCCGTCCACCCTCCTTGCCAGCTCTGCTCTTCCCGCTCCACCACGGAAGCCCATAGGCAGCTAGGGGAGCTAGAGAGGTGCTTCCACAGGAAAGCCCCTTGTGCCAGGCAAGATGCCACAGTCTTAAGTAACAATTCTCATAATGCCTGGGGGCATGATGCCACGATTACCTGCATTTGACAGATGAGAAAACCTGGGCTTAGAGGGGGTGCATGACTTGCCCAAGGTCACACAGCCAGAGACAGACTGCCAAAGCAAACATTCATGTTCAGGCCTACAATGGTCTTGTGATTCTTGATGCAGTGGGGTGGCCTGGCCCCAGTTGCTCTTGACTGGCACCGGGCTTGGCTGTCAAGCCTTGTAGGCTGAGGTCTCCACCCTCCCTCACCTGCCTGTTGGCTGTGGGCTGTAAGAGAGCTGGGGGAGACAGTGTTGGCTGCAGCCACGCTGCAGAGGCAGGCAAACATTAGCAGTAAACATGATCTATCGGCTAAACATTGGAACAGGGAAAAGTTATCGATCTATAACTTTCCACCGTCTCTGCCTCCCATTGCCTGGCCCTTGGCCCATGTCTCTGCTGGAGGTGGAAGGAGACCCACTCCATCAGTAAATCCTTGGGCCACCCCTGGCCTGGCCCTGGGCTGGCCCAGACCATTGTCCAGCTGCGTGATCAAGGAGAAGGACAATATTTTTAGAAGTGCTCTATCCAAGCCCAGAGCCAACATTATGCAAATCTGGTCATAAGAAGTTTAAAAGCCTGGAACCACCTTATTTCTTTATTTCATTAGGGGTGACAGGCTGCAGGGCTGATGTGACCGCACTGTCCCATCATCCCCAGGGTGACAGCAGTGCTCTCTGGGCATGGGAGTCTGTATGTGCCCACACATGTAGTCAGGAGGCCTCTCCAGCGCTCTGGCCAGGTAGACAAAGCCCCAGACCCCCTTGCCACAGGGCACCTGGTTCAGTAATTTCTGGTTGGGAAACTGAGGCAGAGACACTGAGGCCTGGGGAGGTAGGGGTTGGGGAAGCCCCACAATACTGCCCAGGCTTGGATGCCTGGGCTCTGTGCCTCCCCTGCAGTCACCAAACCTCCAGAGGACCTGTAAAGCCAGGGAGAAGGAGCAAGGCTGGGCCACAGTCAGGCTCCTGTCCTGTCTCCAAGACCCTGCCATCCTGGCCCAGCAGTTCCTGCAGCACAGTGTCCGTCTGGCATGGCCCACCACAGTCCCACCTGGACAGCCCATCCCGGGAGGGGCCTTTAGGTGTGCTGTCCTTTGTGCCTCCCCATCCTACCCATGAGCCCTCCTGAGATTGTGTGGCACCTCCCCAGCTCTCCCTACCTCCTCTCCCCCCAGGGACTGTTAGTCCTTCCGGGTTAGGGTGAGGGTGCCTGGAGATCCATCTTCGGGGGCCAGGATGTCCATGCTTGTTGGCAAGGGGGGCAGCTGGCTCCTTGGCTCCAGACTGCAGGGCATCCACGCTGGTGTCGAGTATCCCTGTGGTCTGTGAGGCACTGGCCCCACTCTGGAGGCTGAGACATCTGCACCCCTCCCCCAGGCCCTAGGACAGTCACAGCCCTCAGCCCAGGGTCTTTTAGAGCAGCCCCTCCACTTAAGTGGGCTGTGTTGGCATGTGTGTGTGATGTGCAAAGGCAGATGGGTGTGCAGCCCCACGTGGTTCCTTGAAGCAGCCAGCTGCTTCCCATGCCCGAGGGGATGTGCCAGCCTGGCCCCTCCCCCCAGCACAGGCAGCTCTGCCCTCGGCTCCCAGTTCTGGTTTGAATACCCTTATTGACAGGGAGCTTTGCTACCTCCCACATCTCGTTGGTCAGGGGTCTTCATTTGTCCCCTACAGCACTCCTGTCTGTGAGATGGAGACACTTGCTGGCCTGGCAACCCGCAGGGGGCCTGGGCCCTATACCCACCCGTGGGCTGCACACCCTGACGGGACTGAGGGGCACATCAAGGGTGGAGATGTGGGACAGTAGTCAGTTGCATGGAACAAGGGCACTGGGGGAGCGTGGGGTAAGGGGCAAGGACAGCCTGGCCCCATAGGCCCTGCACACCTGCCCTGCAGCTAGCTGGCCCAGCGCTCTGCTCTGGCAGCCATGGTTTGATGGGTGAATAACCAAGCACAGGGTGAGGGGGGAGGCCAGGGGACTGAGTGACTTATGAATGATTACGCCTGCAGGAAAGACGCTGTATGCCAAGGAGATCTGGCCTGTTCACTGTGTAGCTATTCCTGTTGGGCCCCTGCCTCTGCCTCTGGCCTCTAGACTATGGGAGGCTCCCCTTTCCTGCCCTGCCCACTTCGCAGGAGCAGGCAGGCCAAGTCGCTGTGACCTTAGGCAGGGGCTTTTCTCTGGGCCTCAGTGTCGCCATCCGTAAAGTGGGGTGGAGTGTGGAGCGAGAAGCTTGGGGCCACAGAGGTGACAGCAAAGGCACCCTCATTAGAGGCTGCTGACCACTGGATTGTCCACCCTCAGGTGGCCCCTGCACCCAGGGGGCTCGGGGTGAGGCCAGGATGGGGAAGAGGGAGGCTCTGGACATGGGACTCCCTGCTCCTCCACTAGGCCCAGCTTCCCGCTGTTTCCAGCACTGAGCTAGGGGTGTCCTGGAGGACCAGGCAGGAAGGGTGAGCCCCGGTGTAGTGCCTGATGGACCTTTTGGGCC
Organism: Dinomys branickii; assembly: GCA_004027595.1. Taxonomy (NCBI): domain Eukaryota; kingdom Metazoa; phylum Chordata; class Mammalia; order Rodentia; family Dinomyidae; genus Dinomys; species Dinomys branickii. The sequence continues at coordinate 13,973 of PVLD010006903.1, read as the reverse complement.
ATGTTCATGTGTGATGTGTGTGCCCAGCATGCATAGGTAGACGTGTGCCGCCCCACCCGTAGGCTTCTGTACACACAGGCATGTGTGTGCAGACCCACAGGTGCCGCTGGGCCTGGAGCAGTGAGTGCAGCGGGAGACGCCACAGTGCCTCTGATAAGGGCTCTTGGGCCTGTAATCCTCCTTAACTTGACTTTGGGTTATTTTGAGCAAGAGATTAAGGGTGATTACCATCGCCCTGCAGAGGTGCCAAGTTTCCTAGAGGGGCCTGTGGCTTCCAGCACCCCCTTCTGGAGACTGTCAGCCCCGCATTCTGAGACCTCTGTCTGGACCTGGGCTCTCAGGTAGCCCTGGGGATGCAAGCCACGGGCTCCTGCACCCTGAGGGGAGGGAGGGAGGAAGTGGGTGCAGGTGCCCACACTGCATCTCAGTGACGGCAGAGATGAGCACCACCCAGGGGTCATGGAGCTGCCCTGTGATGACAAATTTCATGTCGGAAGCTTTCTCGCCTTTCCTGGCAGCACCCATTAGTGGGTGGAGGCCCAAAGCAGGCCTCGCCAGCTGAGCTGGGGCCCAGGCCCAGGTCGCCTCCCCGCCAACACCACATCCCCTGGGGCCTCTCTGGAGCCCCCACCTCTTCAGACTTTACCCCTCTCTTTAAATCAGAACAGACTCTTCCCAAGAGCCAGATCAAAATTGTTCTTTATGAAGTTTCCAAAGGGGAAAATCCATTTCACATCATTATATTTTTTCTCCTAATTTGAACTGCCTCAGTGCAGACTAGTTGCAGACGTCAATATCGGTGAAATACACTCTGCTGGCTGCCCGCCAGGCCACAGAGCAGGGACAGAGGGCGGCTGTAAATCCAGAAATTAACAAGCAAACACACACCCATTTCTCCTCCTGAGGGAAAACACAGGGCGGGGTATGCATGGCCCTCTCGGTGCAGGGGGTCTGGCCCTGTCTGTGCAACCACATGGTGCTGCCTCCCGCACTGGGGCTGGGAGGAGGCCCAGCCCTGCCTCTTGCAGTCTCCAGTGGGGATGCAGGGGACGGCCCAGGCCACCGGGCTGCCGAAGTGTCCGTACTGACCAGCAAGGGCTGTGGAGCTGGGACCTCATGGCAGAGCCGCTGTCCATTCCTGGCCTTGCTGCCAGAACCCACCAAGTGGGTGGGGCCAGCTCCACATCCTTGGCATCAGGGATGCAGTAGGCAGCTTCAGAGACCACCTGGCTGGTTCATTTGGGAAACTGAGGCCCGGAGTGGGGATGACTTGGGAGCCACACAGTAGGAAAATCCTCAGGCCAAGCCCGGTCCTGAGCGGGTGGAAAGCCCCCCTGCCTGGCTGAGGACCCAGCCAGGGCTCAGGCGCCCCCTGCAGGCTGCCAAGGGTGCTGAGGCTGAGCTCTTGGGGTAGAAATGCCATCCTCAGCCCCAGGCAGAGGGCACCATGGCTCTCACGAGCACCCAGACACAACACCTGGCCACAGCAGCCCATCTTGACTGGTTGATTTTTGTCCTCTGGGCTTCAGTTTCCTCATCTGCCCAGGGCCATGCAGACTGTAAAGTCGGCCGTGCCAGACTTGATTCCACATGGTCACTGTGCCTTTGAGCCCACCCATGCACGTGGCATCACACCTACTTTATAGATGAGGAAACCAAGGCCAGAGACTGAAGGAGGCCTTGGAGGACCATCCTGGCCTTTCTTCAGCCACCTCTGTGCTGAGGAACACAGCTGGCTAGGGCCCGGTAACTTTCAACTGATGAGCTCTGGAGGTGGCTTCCTGTGACCACTGTCTTTCTTCTCTTTTGTCTTGCAGCAGGGACAACTTTGGAGCAGCAGCACCAGCGGAGCTGCCACAGGACCTGCGGGCCCATGGGGAAGGAAGCCGTGGCCACCGCAGGACTGGGCTGGGAGACAAGGGGCGGCGGGCCGTGAGAGGGGCACCTCCCTCCCAGCACTTGTGCCCTTCAGCCATGCAGCCTGGGACAGCGCACCTCTGAGTGCGCAGGTGGCACCCCATCCCGCCCTCCATCCCTCTGGGGGCTGCTGCACAGCTCCCCACCCGTGCCCCCAGGCAGGCGAGCGGGGTGTCCCACCAGTCCCGATGGCTGGGCGTGGGAGGGGCATACTGCTGGTGTGCGTGGCAGCAGCTGCCCTGCTGCATGCGGGCGGACTGGCCCGTGGCGACTGCTGGCTGATTGAGGGGGATAAGGGCTTTGTGTGGCTGGCCATCTGCAGCCAGAACCAGCCACCCTACGAGGCCATCCCGCAGCAGATCAACAGCACAATCGTGGACCTGCGGCTGAATGAGAACCGCATCCGCAGCGTGCAGTACGCCTCGCTGAGCCGCTTCGGCAACCTCACGTACCTCAACCTCACCAAGAACGAGATCGGCTACATCGAGGATGGTGCCTTCTCGGGCCAGTTCAACCTGCAGGTGTTGCAGCTGGGCTACAACCGGCTGCGCAACCTCACGGAGGGCATGCTGCGTGGCCTGGGCAAGCTGGAGTACCTCTACCTGCAGGCCAACCTCATCGAGGTGGTCATGGCTAGCGCCTTTTGGGAGTGTCCCAGTATCATCAACATTGACCTGTCCATGAACCGCATCCAGCAGCTGAGCAGCGGCACCTTCTCGGGCCTGACCAAGCTCTCTGTATGTGAGCTGTACAGCAACCCCTTCTACTGCTCCTGTGAGCTGCTGGGCTTCCTGCGCTGGCTGGCTGCCTTCACCAATGCCACACAGACCTACGACCGCATGCAGTGTGAGTCGCCACCCATTTACTCTGGCTACTTCCTCCTGGGCCAGGGCCGCCATGGCCATCGCAGCATCCTCAGCAAGCTGCAGTCCGTCTGTACAGAGGACTCCTATGCAGCAGAGGTGGCCGTGCCCCGTCTGGTTCCTGGCCGCTCCCAGCCAGGCCGCTCACCGCCACCGCCACCACCACCAGAGCCAAGCTTGGGGAGCCGAGCTGATATACCCTGCAGTGATGACGAATGTTTCTCTGGCGACGGCACCACGCCGCTGGTAGCTCTGCCCACACTGGCCACCCAGGCTGAGGCTCGTCCCCTCATCAAGGTCAAGCAGCTGACCCAGAACTCGGCCACCATCACAGTGCAGTTGCCGAGCCCTTTCAACCGCATGTACACCCTGGAACATTACAACAACAGCAAATCCTCCACTGTGTCCAGGCTGACACAGGCCCAAGAGGAAATACGCCTGACCAACCTGTACACACTGACCAACTACACCTACTGCGTGGTATCCACCAGCTCCGGCACACACCACAACCACACCTGCCTCACCATCTGCCTGCCTAAGCCCCCCAGCCCGCCTGGGCCAGTGCCCAGCCCTTCCACGGCCACCCACTACATCATGACCATCCTGGGCTGCCTCTTTGGCATGGTGCTGGTGCTGGGCGCTGTCTACTACTGCCTGCGGAGGCGGAGGCGCCAGGAGGAGAAGCACAAGAAGACAGCCTCGGCGGCTGCGGCCGGCAGCCTCAAAAAGACCATTATTGAGCTCAAGTATGGACCCGAGATGGAGGCGCCTGGCCTGGCCCCCCTGTCCCAGGGCCCGCTGCTGGGCCCTGAGGCCGTGACCCGCATCCCCTACCTGCCGGCCACAGCCAGCGAGGTGGAACAATACAAGCTAGTAGAGAGCGGAGAGACGCCCAAGGCCAACAAAGGAAATTACATGGAGGTGCGCACGGGGGAGCCGGAGCGCCGGGACTGCGAGCCGGGCAGGCCAGGCGCCGAGAGCCAGGGCTCGGCAGCTGAGATCTGCACCATCGCTAAGGAGGTGGACAAGGTCAACCAGATCATCAACAACTGCATCGATGCACTCAAGTCTGAGTCCACCTCCTTCCAGGGTGCCAAGTCTGGGCCTGTGTCCACGGCCGAGCCCCAGCTGGTGCTGCTGTCTGAGCCGCTGGCCACCAAGCACGGCTTCCTGTCGCCCGTGTACAAGGACGCATTCAGCCATGGCCTGCAGCGGCACCACAGCGTGGAGGCGGCGCCCGGGGCCCCGCGTGCCAGCTCCTCATCCAGTGGCTCCACACGCAGCCCTCGGGCCTTCCGCACTGAGCCCCCTGGCGTGCACAAAGCCACGGCCGCCGAAGCCAAGTACATCGAGAAGAGCTCACCAGCAGCAGAGGCCATCCTCACTGTGACACCCGCAGCCGCTGTGCTGCGGGCTGAGGCCGAGAAAAGCCGCCAGTACGGCGAGCACCGGCACTCCTACCCCGGCTCCCACCCCGCGGCCGAGCCGCCCGCGCCACAGCTGCCACCGCCAACCCATGAGGGCCCGGGCGGCCGCAAAGCATCCATCCTGGAGCCACTGACCCGGCCGCGGCCCCGTGACCTCGCCTATTCCCAGCTGTCGCCACAGTACCACAACCTGAGCTACACGTCCAGCCCCGAGTACCCCTGCAGGGCCTCGCAGAGCATCTGGGAGCGCCTCAGACTGAGCCGGCGCCGCCCCAAGGATGACGAGGAGTTCATGGCGGCCGGCCATGCCCTGCGCAAGAAGGTCCAGTTCGCCAAGGACGAGGATCTGCACGACATCCTGGACTACTGGAAAGGCGTGTCCGCCCAGCACAAGTCCTGAGCCCTCACAGAGGTGGTGGCCCTGCCCTTCCCGAAACTCGTGATGCCACTGGACCAAAAAGGATACAAGATCCACCGCAGCTATTTCAAACTCAGAGACTCATGGTGAAACACAGCGTGTGCGTAAGAGGGTCGGAGCTGGGTGCGGGGACAGCGGGAGGGGACAATAGTGTGGGTAGACGTCCCGACACCCACGTACCCCACACTCGGATTCCCCCCTACACACACACACACACACACATATGCCAGGGACTTCGGAAAACTGTGTCTTAGGGGTGGGGGTGGGGTGGGGATTTTTTTCATTATCTTTCCTCTTTTGATTCTTCTCTGCCTTCTTCCTCTCTTTCTCTTTATTTTCTTCCTTTTTTAAAAAAATTATAAAAGTCAAATTCTTTTAAAAAAGACATAGAATACCTGTTGCGGGGCATGGCGGGCGGGGCTGCCGGGGCCCTCACACAGTCTCTCAGTCTGTGCGCTCTGCGGATGCTCTGTTCCCTCTGTCTCTTCCTCACCGCCTCTGGAGGCCGCCGCAGAGGAGCGAGCAGAGGCCGGCAGCCGGGTGGCCTCCGGGAGAGTCCTGCGGCCTGTGGAACCGGGGAGGGGGCTGGGCCTGTGGACGGGTCAGGTGGCTGGGGGGGACCCTGGATGGGAAGCACCGCGTGTTCCTCCAGCCCCTGTTGTACACTGTAGTTGTTCTGTTGTACAGAAGAAAAATTTCTATATTTGCAATGTTTGCTGTAAAATGAGAAAGAACAACAACAACAAAAAGACCATGTCTACTAAAAAAAAGAAAATCTGCAAAGAGAAAAAGAAAACCCATCAATTTGTCCTGTGTCTTCACTGTGGGCTTTCGGGAGAAGACGGGGGGAGGGGGGTCCTCTGATGTCCAGTTTGGGAGTGATCTTGCCGATGCTGACCACAGGGGGTGCTGGCGGGAATCCCCCAGGTGGGAGAGGGCCGGCAGCTTTGAAGGCGAGAGCGGGTGAGGACAGATCGGGAAGGGGCTGAGCTCTGGGCAGGCAAGGGGCTAGGTGGCGTTGAGGCTGCCCTGAGGCGCGTGTGCCTGCCCAGGCAGTGCTGCTGTGTGCGCGGGCATGTGAGCTTAGAACAGCCGGGGCAGTCTGCACAGACTGCAGTGGCCAGAGCCCCACCACAGGGAGTCCTGTGGCCCTCGCAGCCCTTTGCCTGGCTCCCACTGTCCCCGCACTGTCACCCACAGCCCCGCTCCCACCCCGCTCTGAGAGGGACTCATGTAGGAGCAGCATGGGTTGCTCATGGCTGCCCCGCATCCTGCTGGCAGTGAGGGGCTCTGCGCCCACCCCAGGGAGCCCCCAGAGGTCCTGGGGGGTCAGGACTCTGTACCCGAGGGTCTTACCCTGCTCCCTCCTCCTGTTGGCCTTGGGGCTGGCTCTTTTGCCTGATGTCAGGGCCACATCTGCCAACCTCCCATCCCTACCTGGCTGGGTCCCCTTCTCTCGTCTTCCTAGGCGCCCTGGTCAGTCACTGAATGTTACCATTCTTCATGTCCAGGGAAGTCCATTCCCGATCTGAGCTTCTGGCAAAAACCCAGTGAGACTCGAGGCTGGGACCAGAGCTGGGTCCTGAGGATGACCAAGGACCCAGGGAACTTGAGGGCAGAGCCGCAGTGATGGAGGTCAGTTTGAGGCTCTGGTGGGGTCAGAGGAAGTGCTCAGGCCCCCGCCTGACCAGGATTGGGAGGGCAGTGCACGGGTGGGGCCTAGGGTGCTTTGAGGGTGGGGAGTGCAGCCTCTCTTTACATAATTGCTTCCAGATTGAGGGAACTTCCTGAGACCTAGTGAACCCCACAAGCCACAGGCTGTAGTTGTGCCTCTTGGACCCCAGGCCGCAGAGCCGCAGACAGGGCCACTCTGCTCCTCCAGCCGCTGCCTCAGACCCGACCTCAGCACAAGGTCAGTCCACCTGTGTTCCGTGAATGTGAGGTCTCCTCAGAGGCTCAAGACCCAAGTGGGCCCATGTGACACTGCCACCACGCCCTCCCGGAGCAAGTCATTTGTGAGGACTCTGCGGCCCTGCACTTCCCCCTGTTCTCCATACTCACTGAGGGTCCGGGGCAGCCAGGGAGAGGAGGACCTGTCAGGGGCCTGATTATAACCGGGCCCAGGGGAGCAGGCAGGATCCATGGCCAATGGGATGAGCCTAGAGGGCCTGCCTCGCCCAAGGTCATACAGCCACTTGGCAACAGTCCTGGTCACGGGACAGGAGGTGACCGGGCCTCAGCCCACTGCTTCCCTTCACCAAGAAGATAAAACAGGCTATTTATAGGGGGTAGGGCGGCAGACTCAGGACAGCCCATAGGCCAGACAAGGCGGGGGTGTGCTGGGAAAACAGCTGTGCCAGGCAGGAGGCAGCAGAGGGCCTAGGGTAGGGTAAGGAAGAGGCGAGTGGCAGGAAGGTGCAGAAGGACCTTGGCAGCAGGGACCAGGCACTGGCAGCTCAGAGCCCCTGAAGCCTGCGGGACTGGGCAGATCTGTCCCAATATTTGCCAATGCTGGCCCATATGCCCTTGCATGAAGGAGGCCAGAGTGGAGTTCACAATAGTTACATAAGGCATAAAGGAAAAGACACATGCACTTATTAAGCACCTACTATGTGCACAACTCCGTGCCCAGCATTGTTCAGCCCAGCCTGTCCTGGAGGTCCCGACAGGGCACTTGATGTGGAGGAGGTGGCTTGAAGTGGCACAGGGCACAGGGCTCCAGATTGAATGGAGAGAGCCTGTGGGGCTTCTTGGGTGGGTTGGGGGGGCTGGGAAATGGGGAGCCACAGGGAGGGAAGGAAGAAGTAGCAGACGGGAGAGGACTAGATGGAGCTTGGCACATGGGAGAGGAGAGCCTGCCCCGTGGCCGGGGGTGCAAAAGCTCCCTGGAGCCCTCGAGGGCCTTGAGTGTGGGCTCTGCACGGTGACGGTGCAGCCAGGGAGTCACTCAGCCTCATTTGCCCCATGAGGGTGGCAGGAGGGGGATGGTGCTGGCTATTTACTGTCTCAGGAGTGCTGCACTGTTGCTTGTGCATCAAAAGAGGAGGACAAAGCCAGAGACAGAGAGGACCCCATGGGAACATAGAACTGGGTGAGGCACCTGAACACAGGGCAACGGTGAGCTGAACACCTACAACCGTCCTGCAGGATAGGGAAGCGGAGAACTCAGGGGATGCTCCTGAGTTGTGTGCAGTTATGGAGTGCCTGCTGTATACTGCATGTGCTAGAGACATTAGCGACACCATCCCTGCCCTTGATCATATCCGCCATGACCCTGACCCTAACAAGAGTCACCCAGAAAATATTAGGGGGGACAAATGTTCCTTTCCGGGGGAAGAATGTAGGGGACCCCCAAGGGACACAACAGCCACATGGACAGCACCCCTGGGCCCACAGGGACTAGGAGAGAGATGAGGTTCCACTGGAAGCGGGAAGCAGAGAGAGGCCCCCCAGGGCCCTGGAGGGGGACAAGGATGGTGGGCACAGCTGCGCCAGACATCAGCGACTCGGGCCCTATAGGTGGAGCCCTGGTGACCTGGGAGGGGTCCCCCGAGCTCAGCCGGCTGGGCTGCCCAACAGGGTGCAGAGTTGGGTTGTGGGCAGTAGGGAGCCAGTGATGGCATTTTAAAGAATAATACCTTTTATTGATTTCCTTTATCTGAGAAGTAATCCTTTCATTACATAAACTTTAGAAAATCGTTAAACAAAGAAGAAAACAGAAGTCACTTAAAATCACCCAGGTTACTGCCTGAGAGAAAGGCGGTGATATTCCGGCCTCTGACCTCATGGTGCCTTCTCTGCATGACAGCAGCGTGAGGGCCTCTTGTAACCCTCGGTGTCTCCTGCAGTGCATCTTACTGGGATCCTCCCCTCCCCTGGAGGAGTGGGGTGCGGGACCTGAGGATGGGGCATGGAAGCAGGTGTTGGTGACGGGTGGCCAAGAGAAGGCAGCTGGGACCAAGAAGGGTCCTGATGGTGGGGCTGTGGCTTGGCCAGCACCTCGGACAGGAGAGGGGGCAAGCACCTCACAAGCAAGATTGGGATCAGATGCCCCTGCCACCGTAGGCACTGCCGGGTCATGTGGCCCCAGGGCCAGGACCCCTGTGCTATGGTAGGGAGCTGCCGCAGAGTCCTCACATGGATCCCAACTAAATAGGCAGCGCCTGACGTACAAGGTCATCCTCCAAGGTGAATGTGCCACTTCTGTGGCCCGTGCAGGCTGCTTCCTCCTTGCGGCAGAAGGCAGTAGGGTCACTTGTCTCCTCCCCTGCAGAACCCTCCCACCCTGCTGCAGGCCGAACCTTCACGGGGACGCAGCCAGCCTGGGATCTTTCAGCATTCATCTCACAGTGCACAGGGTCCGTGCTCTTCTTGATTCTCAGCTCTTGGGACGCACTGGCCACTCAGGTCCCTCCCGACTGTACTGCGGTGGGGAGCAGGAGACAGCAAACCCCAGGGAAAGTGGACGGGTTTTCACCAGTCTTCGGGTCACAGAAGGAATGTGCCGGCCAATGTGCAGCCCCCTCCTGTACTCTGCTCACACCAGAGCAGTTCCAGCTGGGGACTCCGCTGTCCTGAAGTCCCCAGTGGCCTTTGTCACCTACCACAGCCCATCTGGGGTTGCAGAGGCGTGACTGGTGCATCATCACAAGGGCATGCAGTGACCCCTACTGACCTTGTGGCCCGTGGCAGTACCTTCTGCGGCGCCTTCAGATGAAGCACCTTTCTCAGGGCCTTCTGAGTCCTTGCCCCTCACAGGCCAAGTCAGCCTCTGCCTTCATCCAGCTGCTAAGTGTTCATTCTGGGCGTATGTTCGGGGAGCTGGGGCATGATCAACTGACCACTAGGAGACAAACTGCACGACTTTTATAGGCCAAGTTATGTCCCCCAAATTCACGTGTCCAACCCGTAACCTGTGGTTCCTCAGGATGTGACTATACTTAGAGACAGAGCCAGAATAGAGGTGACTCAGGTGAAATGAAGTCACTGGGTGGTCCCAATGCAATCTGACTGGGGTCCTCATGAGAAGATCCAGGTGTGGTGGTGGTGCACGTCTATAGTCCTAACATTCTGGGAGGCTGAGGCAAGGAGGATCACAAGTTTGAATTCAGCCTGGGCGACTTAGTGTGACTCTGTCTCAAAATAAAATAGGACAGGGGATACAGCTCAGTGCTAAGGCCTTAGGTTCAATCCCACGCATGAAAGAAAGAAAGAAAGAAAGAAAGAAGGAAGGAAGGAAGGAAGGAAGGAAGGAAGAAAGAAAGAAAGAAAGAAAGAAAGAAAGAAAGAAAGAAAGAAAGAAAGAAAGAAAAGAAAGAAAGAAAGAAAACACCCTCCACCAGGTACAGCAAACTGGTCCCTAAAGGGTGTGGTAGCAGATACTGGGCTCCCTCTGTGTCTCCTACATTAGCAGAATCATCTCCCAAGGCCTTGACCCAAGTTACTAGCTGGGAGGGGAGGTGGGAAAGTTGTCCCACAGGCCTCTGATTCATTGAAGACATCTGTAGCATCTCCCGGCAAGAGGGCTGGTGTTAGGGAAAACAGTGATGATGACCCAGTCAAAGAATACAACCAGCCTAAATTTAGTGTTCCTAATGGAACCTCTGTAGCAGATGGTGTTCTGCCATCTGTCCTCCTGAGGGGCTGGGGACCACACTCCCAGGCATCCCATCATAGCTGGCCAGCCGCTGTGACTGGCCACCATCAAGTCTTCAGCCAAGTCACAGACAGGAGCCTTTGGCGTCAGGACCTATAGGCAAATACCGATGCAGGACACCTCACACCAGCCTCCCCCCAACCAAAACACTGCATGGATTACAGAGCTCTGTGTGTGTGTGTGTGTGTGTGTGTGTGTGTATTTAAATTAGAGAAGCTCTGAGGTTGCCGTCAGGACCTATAGGCAAATACCGATGCGGGACACCTCACACCAGCCTCCCCCCCACCAAAACACTGCATGGATTACAGAGCTCTGTGTGTGTGTGTGTGTGTGTGTGTGTGTGTGTGTGTGTGTGTATTTAAATTAGAGAAGCTTTGAGGTTGCCGTGGTGGCACATGTCTGTAATCCCAGCTACTTGGAAGCCTGAGCCAAAAGACTGGCAGGTTTAAGGCCAACCTGGGCAATTTAGCGAGAACCTGAATAAAAAAAAAAATTTTTTTTTTTGTAAGGGCTGGGAATGTAGCTCAGTGATAGAGTACTTGGTATGTGTGAAGTACAGAGTTCCCTCCCCAGTATTCCCCTCCCCCACCCTTTCTTTGGTCTTTTTTTGAGACAGGGTCTTACTATGTAGTTCAGGCTGGCCTTGAACTCGCAACAATCCTCCTCCTTCAGCCTCCTGAGTGCTGGGATTACAGGCTTGCACTGTCACACTCATTTAAATTATTTGTCTTTTTTTTGGACTGGGAATCGATCTCAGGACTTTATGCTTCCCTGGCAGGTGCGTTGCCACTGAGCTATATCCCCGGCCCCATCCCTTCCCCCCTTAAAAAGCTTTCAATGTTCATTCAACAAAATATACTGATCTTTTAAAAATAGATTCTGTTTTTCCATAATGATCATAATAGCCTCATTTGCAGCAACCCAAACTGGAAACAACTCAGTGTTCACCAACAGAGGCCATGACAAATTGTGACCACACCATAGAACTAAATGCCACTCAGCAATAAAGAGGCACCAGTTACCAGCAGGCAGAGCCCTGGGAGGGAACCTGAGGCCACCGATTCCAAAGAAACCAATCACAAAATAACTCACATGACGAGTCTTCTGGATCTGCTTATAACATGCTAAGGAACCCAGCCCACCCTAAGATATGCTATTTTTAGTTCTTAATGAATCTGTTTAGCTTTTATGTATGTGTGTGTGGAGGTACTGGGAATTGAACCCAGGCCTTTGTACTGAACCGCATCCCCAACTGTTTTTTATTTTTCATTTTGAGAAAGATTCTAAGTAGCCCAGGCTGGGCTCAAACTTGCAATCCTCCTGCCTCAGCCTCCCAAAGTGCTGAAATTACATGTGTGTGCCACCATGCCTGGGCATAGTGTAAGTATTTAATGCTCTGGAATTTATTTCATTTCACGTAAGAACCAGGGAGCCTTGACATTTTCTTCTATATAGTCGACCAGAAGCTCAACACAGCCTTGAGCAATCCTCCTGTGCACTACCAGGAGATGCCTCTGCCAATGCACACTGCATCTTATCCAGGGTCCCAGCTGCTCTAGGACCCCCAAGGTCCTGCTCCTTGCTCTCCAGGGTCTCCATCTGAGTGACAGTGGTTAGTGATGCTGTTTAATATCGGACAGGGTGAGCCCCTTTGTAGTTCTGCATATCTTCCCATTTCTCTTGGCTGCCCCCCTCCTCCAGATGAATGCCAGCACCATGGACGTCACATGCTAGAAGTCTTCCTGGGCTTTTGTATGGAACTGTTTGAAATGTATAGACAAACTTGGAGGAAAATTACATCTTTTCTTGATCACGTTCTCATTGCTGGGACAAAATACCCAACACCTGCAACTTAAAGAAGAGGTTTATTTTGGGTTGTGCTTTAGAAATTTCAGTCCTTTCATAACCAGAAGCATGGCGGATGCGGGTGGGTAGAGCAGAGCTGCTCCCATCATGGCGGACAGGAAGTGGCGAGAGAGGAGGGGGAGGGAGGGGCACCCTTCTTGGCCACGCCCCCAGTGACTTGGCTCTTCCAACCAGGCTCCATCCCCAGCCCCAAGGCAGCTGTCGCTCCCCCATAATCCAGTCACCTTCTCCGAGCCCCGCCCCTGAGCGTGTGAGGCTTCGTGGGACCTTCTGGATATAAATCACAATACTTTATAACATTAAGTCCTTGTGGTGACATGACTGCTCTCACCTTCATCGAAAGTCTTTTTAAAATCTGCCTGGTGTAAAAAAAATGTTTCTTTTTCTGTTTTTCCAGTGCCGAGGATGGAACCCAGAACCTTCACATTGAGCCACAGCCCAGCCCTTTCAATGTTTTACTCTGAGACAGGGTCTCACTAAATTGGCCGGGTTGACTTTGAACTTGTGATCCTGCTGCCTCAGCCTCCCAGAGTGTTGGGATCCCAGCCGCCTGGTTTCCCTTTTCTTTTTGCCCCTGTGTACACATGTGCCTGTGTGGCGTCTCCTTACCAGCAGGTCCACAGATCCCTCCACCCAGCCCGAGGGCTTCTCCTCCCAAGACAGATGTGTCCCTACTGATCCCAGAGGAGCCACCCCACCAGAGAGTGGGATGTGTGACCCACAGCGGTGGGGTCAGCACCCAGGCAGGAGTGTGGTCCCTGCAGAGTCTGGTGGGTGGGTTGCAGGGAATGGCCACAGGGAAAACGAGTTGTGCCCAGCAGTCGCCTGCCCAAGACATACATGGAGCCACCTGTGCTCTGCCCGGGGCCCCACGGCAGCACCTCACACAGAGTGTGTACCAGTCGGGGAATCAGGAAACTGGTCAGACCCTGTTAGCGCGCCATCACGGGTGACACCCAAACTAGCGAGTGCCGCAGCGTCCTGCCTCGTCATCACCTCCTCTCATATGTGAGGAAACCGAGACCCAGAAAGGTCAGGAAATTTGCCAGATGTCTTGTGGGGATCCACAGTGGATTCTAGGGTCTGTTCTAAACCCAGGAAGCGGCCTGGGGGTGGAAGAGGAGGACAGAAAGGGCAAGGGGCAGGCGCAAATGTTGGTGACGAGGAGCCCAGCAGACCAGGAGCAGGACTGAAGGCTGGGTGGAGCTGGGTGTGACTGTCTGCACTTCACACACAGGGTCAGATCCCCCCCCCCAGCTCTGCCTAAAAATAGTAACGCGGGTTTACCAGCCTTAAATGGAGCTAACCAATGCCATCCCCCTTGAGGCCCGAGGAGAGCAAGATAAGAGTAACTGAGGTGATTTTAAGGGTTTGCTCAATGCCTACTTCCAGGCCCCCTGGGGAGATGCCTAGAAGTCTCATATCATCACCCTAAATCTGCAGCCACCACAGGTTCCAGGAAAAGCAGAGCCTTGCAGATCCCCCCTCGATGAGGTCAGCCCTGACGGGACAGTCACCATGACAGGACCAGGAGCTGAATTGTCCTTGTCAGCTATGACAGCGCTCCCTGCAGAACCTGTTCTGTGACAGCGACCTCAACTGGACCGGGGTGACCCGCGCTGCCCCCTGTCCAAACCCCAGCCCTTGCTTCCGCACCCCTTTTCTGTAAAGCCTGAAGCTTTCATCAGCCCCTTGAAGACAGACCTCAAACCCCCTCCCTCTTTCCTTCTTTTCTTTTTCTTTCTTTCTTTCTTTCTCTCTCTCCCTCCCTCCCTCCCTCCCTCCCTCCCTCCCTCCCTCTCTCTCTCTCTCTCTCTCTCTCTCTC
>PVLD010006902.1:0-96073 GCA_004027595.1 Dinomys branickii | reverse complement strand
CCCCTCCTCTCCCCCGCCCCCTCCACAGGGGCAGTGTGGGGCCGGCTCCCTCGCTGCCTTGGCTTCCTGCCTTTCCCAAGTAGCCCGCTCAGGACCTGTCCCACGTGGGGGTGGGACCTGGGCAGGACCAGACCTGACGGGAACCTATTAACCCTCCCTCTTTGTATCTGTACATGACATATCACAGTTCTTTTTCCCTCATTCCCTGACCCTCCCTTCAATCCTCCTTCCCCTCCTCACGTAGAAAAGCTTGTTTCCATTTCTCCCGTTTTTCTTTTCCCTCCCTTCCTTACGTTCCCGTTCCCTAGTTCCAGTTCCCAAGTGAGCATTTTCTCCCCATTTGATAATATCTAGTACACATTCTGGTCCTTATTTACACCTCCGTTTTCTCACACAAAAGAAACAATGTGGTATTTACACATGTGTGTGTGTGTGTGATTTATTTCACTTAAGAATACGGTCTCAGGATGCATCTATTTAGCCCAAAATATGTTGAGTTTATCCTTATTTATGGCAGAGTAATACTTCATTGTATTAATAAAAACTCCACATCATCTTTATCTATTCATCTGTTGATGGGCATTTGGGTTGTTCCCAAGATTTAGCTATTACAAACTGTGCTGCGTTGGGCGCGGTGGCACAGTCCTGTAATCCCAGCACTTAGGAGGCTGATTCAGATGCATCATTGTGAATTCGAGACCAGCCTGGACTACAAAGTGAGCTGAAGTCCAGTCTAAAATGCATAGGGAGACCCTGTCTCAAAAAAAGACACACACACAAAAAAGCTGTGCTGCTGTAGACATGGGTGTGCATGTATCACTGTGGTATGAAGCTTTTAATTCTTTCAGAAAGATACCAAGAAGGGGAATAGCTGGGTCAAATGGAACCTCTAGTTTTGTTTTTTGAGGAATATCCACACTAATTTCCACAGTGGTGGAACAGTCTACACTCCCCCCACAGCCCCACCAGCGTTTGTTATTGGCTGATGTCTTGATGGCAGTCATTCTTTCTGGAGTAAGGTGGAATCTCAGCGTTGTTTTAATTTGCGTCTCTCAAAAGACCAGTGATGTACATTTTTTCATATATTCATTTGCCATTTCTACTTCATCATCTGAGTAGTGTGTATTCATTTCATCATTTCAGAAGCCTGTATTAGGACTGGGTGTTTAAGTTCAGAGGAGGTCTGATTTTTTAAAATTAATTTCTATATTCTAGACATTAATCCCTTGTCTGAAGAATAGCTTCTGCCCCTTTTGTCTTACCCAGGATACTCAGGGAGGGCAGCACTCACACCCCCGGTCCTAGCACGCTTGGGCCTAGCACTGCACTATGAGCTGATCCCAGTGCTACACACTCTAGACCCAGCCACTTCTGAAAAAGCCTCACCTGTGACCACATAAGGCTGTGGGTGACATCTAGATGCAACCCATACACACCACAAAGACTAGTTTATTGCTAGTATATTTTTATTGCCCTAGTATCTGTTTCCTATAAATAGCTTTTCTTTTTTTTTTTTTTTATACCAGGAACTGAACTCAAGCCAGGCAGGCACGGTGCTGCTGAGCTAAATTCCCAGCCCCCCCCCTTTTTTTCCTTTTAGTACTGGCAAAGAGCTTCAAACTGAAATACATCCCCAGCATGTTTGTTTGTTTGGTTTTGGTTTTGAAACACAATTTTACCAAGTTGTTAAATTACAGAGGCTGGGCTCAAACTTGTGACCCTCCTGCCCCCAGTTTAGAGATATGTGCCACCCCACGTAGCTGTGAGTAGTGTTTCGTTTTATCCCCTGTTGAGTTTTTTGTTTGTGGTTTTGATTATTGTTGTTGTTTTGGTGCTGGGGATCAAAGCCAGGGCCTCCCACACCTGGGCAAGTGCTCTGATCTCTGTCCTTTAGTGTTTTCTTTTTTCCCTTTGTATATTTTTGGGTTTTCTCAGTTGATCTTTCTTAGATCTGGAGTTGACTATCTGGCTCATTAAATACAAACAGGGCCAGAGGACACAGCTCGGCAGCAGAGCACTTCTGTGGGGGAGACCCTGGGTTTGGTCCCCAGCACAAGGGGAAGCAAAGAAGCCTGTCTTTCTGTTTTCTGTTACTTACCTAGCGCTACCCATTCTCTGTTTCTTTGGCCTTGAGTTGTAACTTCTGCAGCCTAAGTATTCAATACTTTTATGACGATCACGGAATAACCCAGAGGTTATTCTGTAATAAGTGTTTAGAGTGCAGACACATGAAGGTTTTTGTTAGCTTTAATTTTATGCACTGAGGTCAGAGAATATGATCTGTATAATATTGATTCATTAAAAACTGTCTTCTCTCTTGGGAAGTGCTAGGTATTTTGTGACTATTTCCTGTGTGCTCCCTCGGATCGTGTGTTTTCTAGTTGTGGGGTGTGAGGTTAGGTACTGTATTCCCTGGACCTCACAATTCAAAGGTATCGGTGGTGGTCTGGAACTCTTCTGCAACCCTGCTTGTTCTGTTGAGTTGCTCTGAGGCAGGACATCGAAGCTCTCCCCAGAGACTGCTGGCAAGGATCGGGGTGCAGCTCAGAGACAGAGCGCACACATAGCACACACAAGACAAAATGCTCTGTTCTCATCGCAGGAAAAAAGTTGTGTTATCCTTTCTCATTGTTGCATCCCTTTGCTTAATATATTTTCAGGCACGCTGTTAGATATATAGGGGTTTATAATCACTGTATCTTTTTTCTTTTTCGGCAATGCTGGACTAAAACCAGTGACCATGAGCCAAAATAAATTCTCTCCTTTTCTTTTTGTATGTGTGTGTGATATTGAGGATCAAATGCACAGGCTCTCTCCACTGAGCAACATCTACAGCCCTTTTTACTTAAAAAAAAATTTTTTTTTGAGACAGGATCTCACTGTGTAGTTCCAGCTGGCCCTTAACTCACTGTGAGCCCAGGCTGTCTTCGAACTCATGGTGATCCTCCTGCCTCAGCCTCCTGAGTATTTTTTAATTTCTGTGATAGAGTCTTGTTAAGTTGCTCAGGTAGAACTTGAACTTGTTAACCTCCTGCCTCAGCCTCCCAGAGTGCTACCTTTCTCTCCGTGTAAATTGACTATGTGAGATATTTTGTCACAGTTACCAAAACTGACTAATACACTCTTAGTTTCCAAGGGACCATGGAGGCTTGACAACTCAAATACCCATTTCTGTATATCACATATGTCACCCTGTTCCCTTTGACAGGACCCCACTTTTTGTCACAGCTGGTTCCTTTCTGTAGCAAATCCTCCCGCCTCCCCACCCCAGATGTGTGGTCAGAAAAGGGGTAAATGTTTCTCAAAGCCCTATCTCTGTTCTCTTTCAAACCTCTTTGGTAATTAAAATCTTATTTTCATGAGAAAATGATTCAAGTATACTGTATATGCAAAAGTAAACTAAGCATGTTTACAGCCTAATGAATTTTTATAAATACATCTGTTCCATTAACTACAAGAAACAGAATTATAAGGCTGAGGTAGGAGGATTGCAAATTCAAGCACAGTCTGGGCAGTGCAGCAGCTTAGAGAGAACCTATCTCAATCAATCAATCAAGGGGCTGGGGATGTGGCTTAATGTAAAGGCCCAGGGTTCAATCTCCAGTACCACAAAACAAAAACCACAGAATATGACCAGAATCCTCCCAACATTCCTTCTAGTCTCTGCACCATCCAACGTCTCTAACACCATCAAGTAATTTTGCCTATTTTTGTAATTAATACAGAGGAAATCCTTGGTGCACATCTGTTATCCCAGCTGCTAGGAGCTGAGGCAGGAGGATCTCAGGTTTGAGGCCAGCCTGGGTAACTTGGCAAGAGACTGTATCTTAATACATTTTTTAGAAAGGAAGGAGATTAAAAAAAGAAACAAAGCTGTGTTCTGTACATTCTGTACTCCCCAAGATGAATGTACACTTCATGTACTGCAAACATGTACTAATAAAATAAAATTTTAAAGGGAGGGGCTAGAGGTTTAGCTTGGTACTTCCTGGGTTCAATCCTTACTACCGCAAAACAAAAACACAAAAACCAAACCAAAGGAAACTTCCCTTCTCAGGCCTTCCCATGAAAATCCAAAACAGGAAAAGTTCATTCTTAGTTATTTATTTCTTTGGTGGCACTGGAGAGTGAGCCCAGGGATTTTGCACTAAGCTATGTCCCCAGAATTTCTTCCCATTTTAAAATTTTGAAACAGGGTCTTGCTGAGTTGTTAAGTTGCCCAGACTGGGCATGAACTTTCCATCTTTCTGCCTGCCTCAGCCTACGAATACAGGCATGTACCCCTCCCAAGCTTGTGGTCCTTTTTAGAAATAATTTTTGTCTCCGTTCTGTGTATGAGCCCTGCACACTGCTGGGGAACTGCTGGGTTCAGTCTCCTTGCTCCCCCAGTTGCTTCTGCATATGAGAAAGCCACAGGAATGGTGGGTTTCATTCATTCAGTCGTGGGGGACGGGGGCTAGAACCCAGACCCTGGGAGGCGAGTGTCTGAGCCAAACGCCCAGCCCTGTTTTGTGAGACAGGGTCTCGCTGCATAGTTTAGGCTGGCCTTGAACTCACTTTGTAGCCCAGGCTGGCCTTGAACTCGCAGAGATCTTGTCTCACCTCCTGAGGGCTGGGATTACAAGGGTGTGCCGCCACGCCGGCTTGACAGGGGTTTTATTTTTACCGATGGGCACTCTGCTCCTATTCTATTTGGAATGGGGTGCGGGCAGGGATCTTCTGAAGTCGCCGCCCAGGGCAAGGGTCTGTGGCTGAGGCTCCTTCCAGGCGAAGGACCCGCTATTATTTGACCCCAGCACCGGGGACCCAGGAGAAGAGGAACAGCGCAAGCCGAGCAATCGCTTCTGCTGCCCTTCGTTATTTTGTCGTAGTCCTGCGGCCAAGCATGTCACCGGTGTCCCTGCCCTCTGGGGGGTGCCTGCTCTGATAGGGTCTGCCTTACCCGGACCAGAGGGGGGCACCCCGGGGGTGCTCAGGGCCCTACCCAGCAGACCTTCTGGAAACCTCTTGGGGCAGAGAGTCCAGCTCTTTGAAACACCGCGGCCTTTCGGCTGTGTCCCCTTCCTCTCCTTGTCGGAAGCCATTGGTGACGGGGTTAGATCCCCTTCTCCGGCAGCTCTCTCTGCTCAGTGTGGTTTGGGCCCCGCTGCGAAGGTGGGGCTGTGCCTGTGCCCACTTCCCTGAGCCGCTGCAGGGACGCCACCCCGTGTCCCCTCTGGCCTCCGTGTCCCCTCTGGCCCCCGTGTCCCCTCTGGCCCCCCGGCTGGGCCACAGCTGGTCTGAATCGCCAGCAGCCCGCGCTGGGCCCAGGCCCAGCCAGGAGACCTTTGGCTGCCGGCGTCCCTTCCGCATCTAACACACACAGGCCAGTCGGGCTGGAGGAGAATCTGCTTTATTTCACATTTTCGACGCCGGGGCTGGGGAGGGCCTGGGACGGAGTGGGGAAGCCTGTGCTCTGGGGCGTCGGCGCCATCTGGGATCAGCGCTCGGAGAAGGCGGCCTCGGCGTTGGCGTCGGCGTCGCAGGCGGGGTCGGTGCGGCAGCCGTCTGCGGGGAGAGCGGGTCAGGGCGCGGGCGACGCCCCCGCGGCCCCACCGCGCCGCCCCGCCTCGCCCCGCCCGCGCCGGGTCCGCGCTCACCCGCGCTGCAGCAGACGCCATCGGCCGCGCAGCGCCCCCCGCTGGCGCACGGCTTACGGCCGGACTGGCAGGGCGACGGCAGGAAGTTCTCCTCGCGGCAGCGCAGCGCCTCGGCGGTGCCCACGAAGCAGCCCAGCGCGTCAGCGCAGCAGATGCTCGGCCCGAAGCAGCGGCCTTGGCCCCCGGGGCCGCAGGGGAGGCACTGCGGGGACGCGGGCGTGAGGGCCGGCCGGGGACCCAGGCCGGCGGGAAGGGGGCACGCGGGGCGAGGGCACGGACGCTGGGCGCCGACTCCGCCTCGGCGGCGTGGAGTGCGGCGGAATCCGGGCTGCACCGGGGTCCTGGGCCTGGGACGCCCTGGGGCGTGTGTGGGGTCCTTCCCAGGCCCACCCCGTCGAGGCACTTGCTCACCTTGCGCACGTCTAGGTCCAGCGCGGACCGCTTGCCGCCCAGGGGACAGTTCTGGATGTAGCAGGCGGAGGTCAGCGCCAGGAGGCCGAGCAGGCAGCAGGCGAGGCTGGGTCCGGCCATGGTGTGAGAGCCCGGTCCGATCCGATCCGGCTGTCGGCCTCAGCTCGCCTGGCCTTTTATGTGGGGCCCTGCGCCTGCAGGGTGCTGTCTAAGAGGGTGGCCGCATGAGCGGTCACGGCAGGTCACAGCGGGTCAGGCCCTGGGCTCACGGCGGGCCCACTCATTTGCAGGGCCCAGGCCAGGGTCAAGGTCACCACGCTGACTAATAGACTGGTGTGGGAAAGGGCGCGCAGGGGTAGCCTGAGCCGCTAGCCGAGGGCCTGAGAGTTGGGTGGTGCGGGTGGCGTGCAGTCCAACCTAAGGCTATTTTTCCAGGGTTCTCATACCTCGGGAGACAGCCTCCTGTCACATGTAGGTAGCAAATGCCTCTAAAGATTGTTTAGAGTCTTCACTTTTGGAAGGTTCCCACTTTGGAATTGTAAGTAACTGGGCTACCAATTACTCACCTAACGGTTTATTAAAGAAGCACATTTAGAACGATATCTAAATAACACATTTAGAACAATATCTGTGTTGTAACATTTGGACATCTGAATGTACATGGTGTTGGTTTCTTTTGTGATTCAATGTCTAATGAGGGGCTGCTGGAGACTGAACATCTCTTTTATTTATGCACTTTAGAAACTTTTGAGAGAGCTGAGCTGAGTGACACAAGCCTATAATCTCAGCTGCTCAGAAGGTGGGAGGCAGAGGCACAAGGATTTAAAATTGGAGGTCAGAGTAAGCAACTTGGTGAGACCTTGTCTCAAAACCCAATAAAAAGGGCCAGAGTGTAGCTTGGTGGTAGAGTGCTTGTCTAGCAGTGTACAAGGCCCTGAGGTTTGATCACCAGCAACCGCCACCATCAACAGCAAACCTTTTGAGGGCTTTTCTTCCATTTTAAACCTTTTTTTTTTTTGGTACTGGGAATCGAACTCAAGACCTTGCTCTTGCCAGGCAGGCACTTGTACCACTGAACTATATTCTCAGCCATAAACTTACCTTAAAATGAAAATAATTTTTAAGAAGACTCCCTCCATGGAAGCGGTGCTCCTCAGAGCTGTGTGCAAGAAAGGAAAAGCACTGTCCAGGCTCCTCTTTAAGAAAGCGCTGTTCCTCAGCTGTTTGGAGTGTGGCCCACAGGTGGCCTGGCCCACGCACACACCCTTCCCAGGTGGCCACAGCCAGTGGCTGACCTATTTGGGCTCAAATGCAGAACCCCTTTGAAAAGGAGCCTTTGGGTTAGCCAAGGTGCAGTACCAATTCTCCCGTGGCCCTCCCATCTGCCCCTCACTTCTGCAGTGAATACAGCTTGGCCAGCTCCCTGGGGACAATCTGCAGCAGCAAGAAAAAATGAGAACCAGTGTCAGGGCCAGATGGCCAGATGGTAGACACCCTGCCCAGCGCCTCTGCCCTGGGACAGGAGAGCGGGACAGCGCCAGGCTCTTCTGCCCTCACGTTCTCCCTCTTCAAGGAGGAGCTGAAGCCGAGCAGGTCCCAGAGCCTGCCTGAGCCCCCATCACTGTCCCTGAGTCTCTGAGATGCTGGTCAGGCTGACCTGGATTACAAAGCTGTGACTGCTCTTTCGATTCTGAGCCAGATGAGCTCATTGGCATTCCTGGCCTGAAGCCACCAAGGGCTTGACCCCAGCAGCCACCTCCTTTCTGCCTGTGGGCACATTGACCTCACCCAAGGGAACACATGCTCATAAATTACCATGGCATTAGGTCCCCACAGAGTCCACCGCCTTCATCTGAAAGAAGCGTCTCTTTGCAGATTCTCTTGGCCCTAGTGAACCTGTTTCTTTCTATGTAAGTTTCACACCTGGTGATGTCAATATCTGTTAGGTGCTCGGTCTCCAGGAGACATCGTTAGGAAGTGGCACCTTTGAGCAGTGGGACCTCGAGGAAGATCTTCAGGTCACCGAGGAGTGGCCTTCATAATACTTGCATAACACAGGCCTCCACTCTGGCTTTGCTTCCTGACCAAGAGCTGAGCAGTTTTGCTATGCTGTGAGGTGCCTAAGCAGCAGCACCAACCGTGCGTCACAACTTCCAAAACCCTGAAACCTCAAGCCAAAAACACCTTTTCTCTTAATAAGTTAATTATCTCAAGCTATTCTGCAATAGCCATGAAAGGCAAGCACAGGAAACAAAGATTAAACACAAACATTTAAATATAATAAACATATGTTAAAGAGGCTGATGTGTAGCTAAGAGGAAGAGATTCTGGGCACGATCCTCGGAGCACACGTGCACGCAATTGTACAGAGTAGCAACTGCTCTAGGGATGCAGACAGTAAAGACCAGGCTCAGGAGGCTTCAGGAGGCTTCAAGAACTCCACCAGCCATTGGGACTCCAAGTCACATTTATGCTATGGCAGAAAATTCGTCTACATTTTGCTCATGTCCTGGGACACTGCAGGGGACTAAAATTAAACCTTTGGGGCATTATTGTGGGTTACCATATACTTTCATTATAAAAGTAATTCCGTACTTTTATAACGAAGTTACAGACTTTAGCATAATGGTAGCCGGGTGTGCGTCTCAGTAGCTGCACCTGAGCGATACAGGAAGCAGTCTTTATGTTCATTCACGCATTTGGTACGACGAACAGCAAGGGGTGTACCTCTGTGCAGAGATGTCAGATTAGGACTTTTACCCATATAATGGTGCGTGTAGCATTTTGTGTATGCATCCCTGGACCTCACCCACACCGTTCTGTTGTGCAAACATTAATTTGCCCTAGGAATCCAGGCGTGGCTCACAGTAGCTGTGCCTGGGAAAACAGGGACCCATCCTGGCAGACGAGAGCCAAGGTGTGTACGGGAGCTCCAGAGTAGCAAGAGGGGAGTTTCACCCATGAGCTGCCCATTGTTGAATTTCTTGCATTTAGGATTGTTTTTTAAAAAAGTTTTCTTTTGGTTTCTCTTGTAAGAAGTCGCCCCATCTTGGGTGTGGGTGGCACCGATCAATAGACTTGTAGCCTGGGTAGAATAGAAAGGGGAGAAAGAAGCAGACTTGCCGCTGCTGCTGCTTGTGTGCCTGCCTCCTCCCGCCTGTGGTGCCACAGACTGTTTCTCCGCTATGACAACCTCTGCCACGTTACCCTGCCATGGAGCCAGCCGACCATGGGCTGAAATCTCTGCAAACTGTGAGCTATAATAAGCCCTCCTTTAATTTTGGATATTATGTCTCAGTAACGAGAAAATAAGTAAGACACTGGGCTTTGTCAAATTTTAAAAACTCAAACCCAGATCCCAATGAGATATTATCTTGCACCCATTAGTGTATCTTCTTAAAAAAAAATAACAGATGTTGTCAGGCTTGTGAAGAAACTGGAGTGCTTTGTGCTATGGAGCCTAACATTGTGCAGCTGCCACAGAAAAACAGCATGGCTGCTCCTTTAAAAATGAGAAATCAGTTTTCTGTGTGATGCAGCCGTTGCACTTCCAGTTATAGACCCAAAGAACTGAAAGCAGGGTCTTCTACTCCCACGGTCAGAGCAGCACTAATCACAGTAGCCAATGGTGGAGCCATGATAGAGTGTAGAATGGCTGCTTAGAAAGTTTCCTTAAAAATCTGTATTTCCATGTTGAGTTTTGCCAAACAGAAATTTGGAGAATTTTATGGGAAAATCTTCTAGGCAAACATAATTTGTCTACCATTAAAAGTTAGGGCTGGGTGTGGTGGCACATACCTGTAATCCCAGGATTTGGGAGGCTGAGGCAGGAGGATCACCATGAATTTGAGGCCAGGCTGGGGATATAGCTCAGTGGAATAAGCGCTTGCCTAGCAAGCGCAGGGTCCTGAGTTCGATCCCCAGTACCGCAAAAAAAAAAAAAAAAAAAAAAAAAAAAGAATTTGAGGCCAGCCTGGGCTATATAGTGAGTTCAAGGACAGTCTGAACTACACAGTGAGACCCTCTCTCAAAAAACAAAACAAAAAATTGAAAAATTTGGAATTAAATTATATTTTTTTCTAAGCTGCAATTGCATTTAAGAGTATCCGAATGTTAAACTGGGTGTCTCAAAGTCCAGGACCTCCTTCGGGCTAACCCGCATCTCATCTGGAGGATGTGTTTTTTGGCTGGAGGAAGGTTAAGTCCCCTTCCACTGTGACTGGGGCATGTCTGGCAGCTGCAGCAGAAGGAAGGCTCTGGGGTCCCTGGTCAGGGGCTGCAGCTCCAGCAGCAAGGGTGGTGGTGGGTGCCCTGAACAGTGCCATGGGCTCAGGCTTGGACAGTGATGGGCAGCATACAGGAGCAGTGGTTGACATTTGTACCTCAGTTTGATTTCCCAGACACAAAATGCCACTCTCAGACCATTTCTACCCCTTGGACCCAGCATTAAAAGAAAAAAAAATTTGAGACAGGCTCTTGCTATGCCAGGCTGGCCTCAAACTCACCGCAGTCCTCCTGCCTCAGCTGCCCAAGTGCTGGAATCACAGGTGTGCACCACCAAGTCCAGTTTAAAAAATTTTTTAAATGTGAAATACAACATATCTGCCCAGAGAGCTGTAACTACACACCCTCTACCACCCCCTGAAGTGAGATACCCCAAATCTAAGGGAGACATATGAATACCTGTGATCTATAGGCCATTGGCACTGGGCAGATCTGATCTTCTGTTTTGTTGTTTTATATAGGGTGTATGTAGCCTAGGCTAGACTTGAAGTCTCCATCCTCCTGCCTCAGCCTCCTGAGTGCCAGGATCACAGGCGTGCACCACCACGCCCAGCTGCCCTGCAGTTTCTTGACTCCAAGGTTTTAGAAGCTGAATTCTGAAGCTGGAGTAAGCAGTAGTTTCCTGACACGGGTGATCACGTTATAGCTCACTAGCTGCACACACGCTCTTTACAGACCTCCCTGCGCTGAGGACACACACATTAAAGCACCTGCGGGGAAGACAACCCGTCTTACTGAGAGGCTCACCTGCCCCAGCTTTTTGGAGTTGCAGGATTGCTCCCGACCTTCTATTTGGTAAGGAAAAAGAATTCCAAGGTTGACTCTTCCTGCTGGAATTGACCTTATTTCGGCAGTCAATGGGGCTTACTTCTGTGTGTTTCAACTCTGCACTTAAAAGTTCCCAAGATTTCAGGAATTATTGGATCCCTCAACTCCATGAAGAAAATACGGAGTCACTGGAAATATACGGGGAACGACTGGTGGGGTCTCCCTGAGGAGGAAAACAAGGCACCCCGCAGGTATTAATGCAGCCAGTTCCCGCCCACCCGCAACATGACAGGCAAAGTCTGCGTGCTCTGTACACGTGGGGCTGCAGTTGCCGGAATCACTTTCTGCAGTTCAGTCCACCTAGAGACTATTCTCTTGTTCAAGCCCCCACTGCACATGGTAGAGTGTGGGGCTACCCAGTAAGTACATCAGACACCCAAATGTGAGTGCTTTTGTAAGACCTGGGAGCTGACCTTACTGGGTGCTGGATGGATGGGACAGAAGTGCAGTTGGTGTTTCTCATGAGGTGGGCTTTGCTGAGTGGGCAGTCATCTCCCCAATATTATCCCCCGGTCATCCAGACGTCTTAGCCAAACATTTGGTTCTTTTTAGTCTTTTGTTTTCTGAGACAAGGTCTCATTTGCGTTGTGCAGGCTGTCCTTGAATTCTGTATGTATGCTGGGCTCAAACCTGCCTCAGCCTCCCAAGTGCTGGGATTGCAGGCCTGCGCCAGCACACCCTGCCCCATTCTTGTTCCAACCCTCCAGGCTATGCAGCACGAGGTCAGTGAGGCGTCGCCATGAGGTCCTGTGCGCGGATGGGTGTCAGGTCAAGAGGATTCAGCTGGGGGAAAAGTGCAGAGTGGCCATCCTTGGGCTACATGCAGAGGGGCCCTGCCTAGCAAAGCCTGGGACTGAGCAAAAGCAGGCCTTGGCCAGTGCTCGGCTGTGGCTCAGGTACAGGTAACATACTCCTAGCCCCAAAGCCCCAACTCAGGAACCAGCCAAGTTTTCTTTGAAGGGTCATAAAACAAGTATTTAACATCTTGCACCGCATTTGTTGCAACTATTCATCTATCACTGTAGTAGTATAAAAGGGAGTCAACAGACAAGCAAGGCTGTGTTTCAATAAATCTTTATTTACAAAAACAATGGGCTGACTACATTTGGCTTGCAGACTGTAATTTGCTAACCATTGCCCTTAATGACACCGAAAAGATGATCTGGCTGCCCAAGGGCACTGCAGCTCAGCCTTAGCCTCCGTGAGATGGTCTGGTGCTGTCCTGAGGTTGCCATGGCACAAAAGAGCACACTGAGCTTGGAGTTTCTGACCAAGTGCTGAGTGCAGAGGCCAGAACGTGAGGGCTGCTCTGGCAAAAGCTGAGCTTTCTGTGTAGGAAGGCTCGGCATGGCAACCCCACGCACCGTGGTCCCTTGGCAGTACTGTCCCTTCTCGGCCCCTAGGAGCCCTTCTGCTGCGGCCTGACCACCAGCCCCTCTCTGGTGACAGCCCAGTTATAGTTCTTCGGTAAGTCCAGTGCTTCTTCCACTCGTGCCTCCAGGTTCTCTCGGGTGATAAAAGTTTTCGCCTCCTCCTATGGAAAAGAAAAGGCCAGCTGCATGGAGCCCCATACAGAATGACAGCCTGCGGAGCCTGCTGCAGTCTAGCTCCCCACAGGGAAGGGTGTCTGCAGGCCAAGGCCTCCAGTGGAGTAACATCAGGCAGCCTTATCAGATCCCTCTTTCTGGGACGATCACATGGACACCTCAGACAAAACCCTAAGCACTAGCTGTGACAACCTTGTGGACTCAGTCCCTAAATGTTAGCTGGCCCGCTTTTTTTTTTTTGTTATGTTTGAGACAGGGTCTTACTATGTACTTCAGGCTGGCTTTGAACTTATTATGTAGCCCAGGGTGGGCTCAAATTCAAGTCGACCCTCCTGCCTCGGCCTCCGGAATGCTGTGATTACAGGCATGGGCCACTACATCCAGCCTCCTGGTCCACTCTTAAAAAACACTCTCCAACTGGTTCCTTTCTCTCTGTTTAATTCAAGCCTCACCCACTGACCCTGGGTTAGTCCTCAACCTGCTAATCCTCCCTAGCAAAGTCAATCTGTCAATGACCTTCAAAGTCAAATACACCCTTCTGTGTATTTCGGGGTCCCGTCAGCAAACACCGGCCTACTCTTCTAATGCCCGAACAGGCTCCCATTTGCACTCTTAACTCAAGTCTAGGCGCACACGGCCTCTCGGGCCCCTTCCCTCCCAAGCCCTCACCGCTCAGGCCCCGGCCCCGCCGCGGCCCACCTGCAGCTGCTGCACTTCCTGCTCCTTGAGCCGCACCCGGGCCTGCTCCTCCAGCGCCCGGCGCGCCCGCTCCTCCGCGTGCTGCCGCTGGTGTTCCTGCGCCTCCTGCTGCAGCCTCGCCAGCCTGCGAGGGGCAACGGCCGAAGCTGAGCCGGGTGGAGTGGGGTTGGGCGCCCCGCCCCCAGCCCCTCCCTTCCCCTCCCCGCCCCGCCCCGCGCACCGCAGCTCGTGTAGCCGCCGGTTCTCCTCCCGGTTCCAGGCCATTAGCTCCCTATGCGCGGCCGCTTCCTCCTGTGCCTTGCGCTCCGCCAGGACCCCGGCGCGGGCCTCGTGCAGCTTCTTCCGCACCTCCGCTACGAACTCCAGCCTGGACGGGACGCGCGCCCATCAGCACTCGGTGCCCTCTTGCCCCGTTCCCCGAGGGCTGCCTCCCCGCAGCCATATGCACCTGAGGGCGCGCACGACCTGGCGGTACAGTCGATACCGCTCCGTCAGCACGAAGAACTCCGCAGGGTCCACGGAGGGCGGCGTCTGCACGCGTCCGGCGCTGGACTTGGACGGCGGGTCGTGGCGCGTCTTGCGGTCGCGCGCGGGTATCAGCAACACCGCCTGAGGCCGACACGGGGCCCCTGCACCCAGGGCGCTCAGAGCACGGAGCATGGCTGCATACGCTCCTAGGCGCTCGACCTCGCCCTCACCCGGAAGCGGTCGCGGGGAACCACGGGACTTGTAGTCCTCGGGGCTGCCCCGCACCGAGGGAGCAGAGTCCGCGCGGAGGCCACTGAGCTTCCCGAAGCCCCTTCAGCCTCTACAAGTTCCTCCCACCAGCAGGGCCGCGCGCGAGACCCGCCCACTCGCGTGACGGGGCTCTCAGCGGGGGTGGTGGAGGGAGGGAACGAAGGAGCTAACTCGAGGCAACAGCATCGTGGACCTAAACGCTTTTATTGGGGGGCGGCGGGACTCGTCGCTCGAGCTGTGTTCTGCGGAGGGAAGGAGCGGGCGCACCATGCGGTACTACGGTCTCGTGAGGCCGAATTGTTCGCACCTGTCCGACTTAGGCTTCCATGTCGCTCGGAGCCCCGTCGCAGGCTCCTGAGGACCCAACATGAGGATCTTCAGCTACTTGGGCAGGCGACCGTCCACCCTAAGCAGCCCAGAACTTAAGTTAGGCCACAGAGCTTTGCCCTTAGGAGCCACCACATCCTCCTTTAGTTAAGGTGCTTCCCTGAACTTCGTGCTCCATATGCAAAAATTAGTAATAAACCGTTTCCCTGGGCCCGTCTTCTGCTGTGGTCTTGGGCCGCTCTGCAGAGCTCTTTTTGTCGCGCCAGTGACCCGTGGGGCCTTTGATCCCTGCCGCTTGTGTGAGGAACACCCTCCCCTCTTAGCGCTGACCCCCTTGAGATTGGCTTGTCAAGAAACCAAGGGACCCTGCCACTGTCTTATTATGGGGGTTTCTAGTACAGCTCCTCTGGTGACTCGAGAAACAGCTGGGGGGCAGGAGCAGGGCGTGTTCCCGTAGTATCGCCCCCCCCCCCCCATAGCACTGCTGCTGGGCGCCATGGCAGGTGTTGAATGCTGGGCCTCTCACCCCCCACCCTCACCAGTGGCGTTTACACCAGGTGCTGTTTCCTGTGGAGAGTCCAGCGGGCCGACCTTCTGCCCTCCCAGGGCACAGTGTCTTCGGAAGGAGCCGGGTCATCACTTGGGAGTCCACGGGCAACTTGGGCAAGCCTGCCCGCTACAGGGTGCAGGACCCTTCCTCACAAGAGAACAGGCTGCGACCTGCCTGCACCCCCGGGCCCAGGTATGTGGAGGAGCAGCAGTCAGCACGGTTTTCCTCCCACCCAGGCTGGGAGACGCTTACCCCACCTGGGAATCCTGGGGTGAGTTGGAGGCTCACTTTCCTCCAGGGTACCAGCCATGGGACCAGTGCTGAGCCCTCAAGGGTCTGGGGCAGGTGGTTAGCAGCAGTAGGAGCAGGAAGCCCAGCCTAGAGCTGGCCGTGGCAGACTTAAGGACATTGGGCAGAACTCAAGGACGCTGACACTTCTGCAGAACCCCTTCCTCTTCCTCCAGGGTCACCCTGGCCAACCAGCAACTGGGGCAGCTTTAGTGTCTCCCAACACCTTTTCCTTTCTTTCAGCCACTTGTCATCCCAGGCCCATGGGTTCAGACCCCAAGGGATCCCCGCCTGGGCCAGGGGAAGGTAATCCAGGGGGGCATGTGGAGCAACTGGTGCTGGGGAAGGGAGCGGCAAGCTCTGTGCCCCACCATCTCCTTACCATTTCCCTTCTTTCGTAGCTGTGGGCGTGGAACAGATGTGTGATGTTGACGGGGCAAGTGCTTCCATCCCGTCCCTCACATGCCAGGCTGGCAAGCACAGGAATGCATAGAATTACTGGGTAGTGCGGGGGAAAGGGGCTTCTTTTCTAGGAATACTAAGTAAGGGTGGAGGGGCTTCGGAAGGGGAAAGGAGCTGTGTGCCCCACACCCAGGCTTGCACTCCATCCAGGAGCCCCATCCCTGAGGGAGGGCAGTCTCCTCTTTCACCCGGACAGCTGTGGCAGAGTGTTGCCTTTGGCAGCTGCAGGACCTAAGCCAGCAGCCCTGGGACTTACTGACTAGGTAGCTTCTCCCTCTGCTCTGGCCTACAGACTCCAGTGACATCTTGAGGATGGGAGGAGCAGCCTGCCCCCCACTCTATCTCGCAGAGTCTATTTCATGAACACACCCTGGGCCACCCCTGGCTCTACAGTCCCCAGACATGTCCCGCCGCCTTCCCCATCTCCCCAGGGATCTGAAGTATGGCGGTACTGGGGATTGAACTCAGGACCCTGCGCCTGCTAGGCAGGCGCTTATTCCACTGAGCTATATCCCCAGCCCGGGAACTGAAGTATGAACAAAAAGTCAAAATAGCTGCAGAGTGGGCCAGAGGAGTGCAAAGTTCCTTTTCTGAGTCTTAGAGCTTTGCTGAGGGGGTAAACCACCACGAAGACATCATGCTGGGAACTGAAACCGACAGAAGGAACGCTCTTCTGGAATCTTTACAATACCTTGTAAGGTTTGAGCAAGTGCCCAGTTTTCCTTCTGACCTGGACATAGCAATGAACTTACAAAACTAATGACTAGCCCGGTTTGCATCCAACTTGCTTTAGTCCTACCTTTCTCTCCCAAAGAAAGCCAAACTGTACATGCTTCTTTCTTGTTCTAAAAGCCCAGCCTGCTTTTGCTAGGCAGAACACTGGTTTAGTCTTTTTTTATTTTTTTTTCCCACTGGTTTAGTCTTAACTGAACTTGTGTACTCAATTTTCAAATGTATTCTGTACTTCAGTAAACTATACTTTTATTTTTACTGTGCATGATTTCTTGGTTTGCAGAAGTCACAGGCCTCCTGGTCCAGGCTGTTCCACATCCTGGTCCTGTCTTCCCACTTCCCAGGTTGCATCCTCAATCTCCTGCTGTTGAGGCCTACAAACCCCTTCCTGATCCAAAAATTGTGATCATATTTCATCTGTTGAAGTGGACAGGCAGAACTTTCATAGCCACATGCCTAGTGCAGGGCTGGGTCACTCCAGGTGCAGGTGGGTTTCAGTGTGCCATCCAGCAGTGGCCTCTTTTCCCTCCAAGCAGGCCCAAGGAGAGGGGACCAGGAGAATCAATAGCAGGTAAATTTGTCTCCCAAGCTTAAACACCAGGACCATTCATGGATTTTGACAGACCTGGGCTGCATTGCTGGTAACAGGCCCCCACCTCTCAGTGTACGTCCCTAGCACAGCTTTCTACTGCCAGCCTTAGCCTCTAGGGGCCAGAGGCCTGTTTACAGGGTTAATAGCCAATCAGCACTTGGGCTGAACAGCAAATCTGAGAGCCAGGGTTCAACTTGGCATGCTGATGAGCAGAGTCACTGTGCAGTCATCAAATCCTGTGGCAGAGATGGGGACAATCCTGGGCATGTGAGTTTCAGCTGTGATTTTCCAAACTGACATATTAGGAGAGACTTGAATGTGAGGACTGCATATTCAGTTAAATTGTTTTGGGAAATGTATAGACTTTGTAAACTGAGTGATTTTTAGAAAAATATTTGCTTTGTGGCTTATTAAAAATAGCTCTTTGAAACTAGCACAGAGGCACATCCCTGCAATCCTAACTACTCAGGAGACATTGGCAGGAGGATCATGATTTTCAGGCTAGTCTGGGCAACATAGGCAGGAGACTAGGATATGGGCAAAGACAGCTCGGAAACTGGGCATGACCTGTCACCTACAACATCCCAGGACAAAGGCATACAACAGTTCCCAAAGCCCTGCATCTGCCCATGGACTTCTCACTGGAACTCAGCAGCTTTCTTGATGGGATGGCCCAGACCTGATGGGAGCCTCAGAGCGGGAAACACAAAAGTGACAGTTGGCCTTGAGCTTGGGGCATTTGTATCCCTTCGCACTGAGTAGTTCACTGTTGTCTTTTTGGTTTATTTTTGGTACTAGGAATTGAACTCAGGACTTTGTGATTGCCAGGCAGGCGCTGTGCCACTGAGCCATGGTCCTGGGCCATCACTCTCATCCTACAGGGTATACTTACTTTCCTGCTGTTAACTTGGTCCAAACTCTGCAGAGCCTGTTTCTTTTCCTATCTTTAAGAAAGGGAAAACTTGGCTACCATTTATGCTTGTCTTGACCAATTCTTTGCTCAGGACAGGGAGAACCTAGAAACCACCTTAAATAGGAGGCTCCAGCATCCCACATCTGGCAACAATAGCAAGAGACTATTTCATGTAAAAGAAAAAGGGTTCAGATGTGGTAGAGCACTTGCCTAGCATGTACAAGGCCTTGGGTTCAACCTCCAGCACTGCAAAACAAGTAAGTAAACACCTCTTTGAGTTCAATCACCCAGCTTTGCTCTGGCTGGATTTACAGATTGTTTCAAAGTCCATAGTGTTTTGTTTTGTTTGAGATAGGATCTCACTATGTAGTTGATAATGGCCTGGAACTCACTATGTAGCCCATGGTGGCCTCAAGATCTTGCAGTGATCCTCCTGCTTCAGCCTTCTTCTGAGTGCTGGGGATCCAACCATGGGCTCCATGGATTTTGGGCAAGTATTCTACCACTAAGTTATACCTCCAGGCCCTTGAAGTTTACTTTAAAAGAGGAATGGGATGCCTTTGTTTTTTCTGTAATTTGATTATGGGTTTTCCTGAAAAAAGTCAAACCAGAATAAGCTTCCCTAGGAAAGTTCTAGTCCTTTTCTTTCTGGCACCATACTTAGCTTTTCAAGATCGGCTGATATCCCTCCCAGATTACCAACTCTGTAGTTCTTCCTCATTATCCTAGCAGAACAGGAAAGGTATCTGTTCACCATTTACCAACTAATGCCTGGCTCTGAGGATAAAACATCACTGCAGCTGGGCACTGCACACAGGCAGCTGGGAAAGCAGAGGGTCAGAGCTGAATGCCCAGCTGTAGCCAGAGAGGTGTACAGACCCCGAATGGTGGCTGGGCCCAAGGATGAAGATGAGTTAGCTGGAGATGGGGGCGCACCATGGAAGGGCACAGTGGCATGTGCCACTGAGAACAAAATGGAGAGCTGCCAGTGATCTGTGGGTGCAGGATGGTGGGGTGAGCACACTGGACAGGTAGAACCCAAAGGATTGGGGATAGCCTGTGGCAGGGTACTAGAGGCAGATGCCTCTGGACTACTCTGATGACTCAGCAGGAAATTGAGAAGGAGGGAAAGAGTGGAGAGCTGAAGGTCCAGATAGCCCAGGCCCTCAAATTCCAAGGGAGACTATGGAGCCGCTACTGAGATAAAAGTCTGGAGAATCACTAACCCTGGGGGAGTAAGTGGATGACAAGCAGGGTATCCCTGGCTACTCCGGCATGCTCCGGTGAGAGGCATGTGTTGTGGTTCAGATCTAAAGATGTTCACGTGTGTGGGAGATGATTGTATCATCAGTGCTACGCTTATCAGGGGATTCATACACCCCGGAGCCTACAGCTGAGTGCGCCCCCAGGAGGTGGGCCTGCATGGAGCCAGGTCACCGGAGTGTGACCGGAAGGATGCAGTTTTGCCCTGTCTCCTCCCTTTGCTCTCTGCTTCCTGGCAGCCATGGGTTGAGCACCTTCTCCACCATGTCCTTTTACTGTTCACCGTGCTGTTTCTTCCTTGGAGTTGGCCAACCACAGATGAGAACCTTGAGCCACAGTAGATCTCATCTCCATGATGTCGGGTGTTCGGTATTTTGTCCCAGTGATGGCAAAGACAGCATGTGTGAGAATGAAGCAAGGAGGGAGGAAGAATTCAGAGTACAGACCTTTTCACAAGTCTGTCATAAAGGGGAAGAACTTGGGTTGAGGGAAATGTATTTTGGGGATGGCAGTGAATCAATACAAATGAAACCTGGAAAGGAGTTTACTTTAAGGGAAGTCTCTGAGAATGGCCAGGCCTAGAACTCTGGGTGTACGGTGGGCATGGCCTGCTGCTCTTCTCTCTGGGGAGGGCACTGGGTGAAGCGGTCACCCTTGCCCTTCCTGCATGATTGTGGTGTGTGGGTGCAGGACATTTTTTCTTTGGTTCTTCCTAGATTTACCTGTCTTGCAAACACGGAAGCAAACCCTGAGTGAGAAAGTACAAGGGATGAAGGGATGAGGGATACTTGTAATGGAAGGGGAGGCCGGGCATGGTGGTACATGCCTGTAATCCCAGCACTTGAGAGGCTGAGGCACAAGGATGGTTGCAAGTTCGAGACCAGCCTGGGCTACAAAGTGAGCTGCTCAAGGCCAGCCTGAACTGCATAGTGAGACCCTGTCTCAAAAAAAAAAAAAAAAAAAAAAAAAACAGAAAAAAAAAAAAGGCCATGGATACAGCTCAGTGGCATAAGCACTTGCCTGGCAAGCCTGAGGTCATTAGTTTGATTTCTGGTACCTACCTACCTACCTACCTACCTACCTAAATAAATAAATGTAATGGAAGGGGAGAGAAGAGCTAATTCCTGCTTAGCAATTAGGTAACAACTACAATATTGGTGCAGCAAAAACCCGGCCAGGCCTCATGGGTGTATCTGCCCAAGGCAGCCCTGGCAACAAGTGAGCAGCTTGCTGGGCACTGAGGACACAGCACAGGGATGTGAGGCACAGAGACGGCCTCCAGAGTGTTCACTGGGAGTATGGTGACCAGAAGACAGGTACGCTTCCCTAAGCACAACACTGGAAATTCCTCATTCTGTCTTTGTTGACTTTTATCATAAGGCTTCTTTGGTCTTTTGTTTTGTTTTGTTTTGTTTGTCTTTATAAGGTTTCTTTGGGAACTGCCAGATTTTGGAGTGAACTGTCCCTTGCGGTTCAGTAGTTCCTACAGAAGTGCTGAATGGCTCTAATGACTTGCACTCACCTTTTCTGTGGTAGTTGCTATGGTTGCTGAGATACTGAACACAGAGCCTCATGCATGTTAGGCAAGTGTACCACTGAGTCCTATGTCAAGCCCCTAATTTGGGGGAAGAGTTATTTTTGCTTTCATTTTGTGGTGGGTGGTGCTGGGGATTGAACCCTAAGCCTTGTCCATGCCAGGCAAGTGCTCCACCTTTGATTTGTTACATCCTACTGCCCTCAGTTTTCACATACAGTAATACCTTGGTTCACAAACACTTCTGTTTGAGAATAGAAGCATTCAGCAAAACTTGCTTCTGTTCACGAACTCCACACTGGGTAACACACATGAACTCGGTCAATCTTCTCTATAATCATGGAACGAATTAAGTTCACAAACCGAAGTACCACTGTATTAAATTTGATGCATTCATCTGCTAACTCTTTTCTTTTTCTTTCCTTCCTTCCTTTTTTTCTTTTCTTTTTTTCATTCTTTCTTTCAAGGGGGAAAGGTTTACTTAGCTCACAATTTTAGGGGTTTCAGTTCATCGTCAGCTGGCTCAAAGGCAGGGCAGAACTGCAGACAGACACTGCAAAGGAGAATAGGCAGAAGGTAGCAAAGCAAACAAGAGTTCAGTTTTAAGATTACAACATGTAATATAACAAGCACTGTTAATCCCTTTCATTTGGCTTGAAACCCTGTAGCATTTGAATATTTTTATTATTTGAAAATAATAAAAAAAGAATTGAATGACCTACAAAAAGAAGAGCTCATTTTTGTTTCTATACCTAGGTATTTTTTAAGGGTAGGGTCTCCCTACATTGCTTAGGCTGCCTCCAATTCCAGTGCTGTAATGATCCCTCTGCCTCAGCCTTCCATGCGAGTAGCTGTGACTCCCTATACACACCTCTTGAAACTTCCACAGGTGCTGTCATTGTGTCCCTGCCTCCTTTGCGCACATACATCTTGAGTATATGGTGCACACCTGGGCTGCCCTCTTGGAACCACTGGATGTGGACTGTGTCCCCTGAACTCAGAGGCCCTGTGCAATGCAGCTGCACTTGACCTTCCCTCCTTTGTACTGACCCTAAATTTCTAGCATCCCTTGGGTACAGTTCAAGTTCCACATTCTCCAAGCATCCCAGTGGCAGTGCCCCATGAGGACCAGGCTGGATGCTGCCCTCACTCCTGATGCTGATGAGTGCAGGGCTTGCTCTAGCTCTCAAGGAAGGTTCACAGCCACAGGCTCCTCTGCCCTGCCCCGCAGCCACCTTCTGCTCCTGTGATGTGCTGTGTGTGAGCCTAAGAGTGGGGGCAGACTTACCCTTCCAGCTGTGCTCCAGCGCAAGACCACACTGCCCAGCACTCCTTGTAGTCAGTCATGTGTAGTCACAGGATTAGGTTTTAGCCAGTGGTGTATGAGTAGAAAGCAAAGGCACAACTTCTGCATTAAGTCCCTTAAAATGAAACTCTGCTCTCCATGCTCTTTCCTCATGCTAAGATGGAATATGGACCCAGTAGTGATTAAACTCTCATCATGAGGATGAGAATTTCACCTTGGGGGAGCTGGGACCAGAGATGAAAGGATACTGGGACTCTTGGTCCAGTAGAATATTATATGAAAAATAAATGAATATCTACCTTCCCTAGGACACAAAAGTTCCAAGTTGGGCCAGGAATATAGCTCAGCAGCACAGAGCCTGCCTGGCAAGCATGAGGTCCTGAGTTCGATTTTCGGCACCCCTCCCCCAGAAGTTCCATGTTTCTGTCAGACATGCCAGGCTTGACACCAAGTTGGGATCTAAGACTCCCACTGAGTAGAGTTCTAGGACTCTCATTATGGATCTGCAAGACTTTCATATTAAGTCCTAGGACACATATGGAAGGCAACAGGGGCTACTGAACCAGTCAGTGTGGATATAAAGACGCTTATTCTGGACAGAGTGATATAACCTAGATGGCTCTGGAACAAAGCACCAGGGGCTGGAGAGGTCACACTGGCCTTGGCCCCAAGGCCAAACCAGCATCTCGTTCTCCAGTGGCCCTTAGTGGAGTTTCCCTCTGTATCCAGTGAGCGAGGCTGGCGGGGACTTCACCACACCGAAGATGTGCTGAGAAAGACAAGAGGAGCCTAGGGAATAGGTAGAGGTAGAGGGGCTGCACTTGAGGAGGAGCCAGGGCACCCAGAGACAGCAGCAACAGCAGGGCCACGCGTGGCCTAGAAGAGTGAAGGCCTGTCTGGCTGCCCCGCCCCAGACAAAGGGAGAGACGTTTCCTCAGGGAGTCAAAACTTTATTATCTGATAATCCCTAGTGTGGTGCCAGAGATATCGCTCTGGTCCCATTACTCCCCACGGGGGGCTGCTGGGATGTAGGCAGTGGGAGAAGTGGATGGGCCAGCGAAGGGGAGGGATATTTACAGTGCAGGGAGGAAACAGAGGCCTGCATGGGGATACTAGGACATTTCCTCGGGAGCTCTGAGAACTTTTGTGCTTTTTTTCTTAGTTGGTACCAAGCTATCTGGAATGGGTTTTGTGTTTATCTTTAGGAAAAGATGTTTAAACCAAAGAACAATTCAGCCCAATTCCTAGGCCGAGGATTTCACGATATCAATCCAAACATCACACTATTTAATTCCCCAATAAAACATTGGAAAAAGGACTATCAGTGCTAACACATTTACATATAAAATCTCCACCTAATAGGTAATAGAAGCCTATGTACCAATTTCTAAAACAGTTATAAGATATATACACAATTTTGGGTATATTAACAAAACAGAATATTACAAAATATTAAAGGCAATTCTCCTGTCCATGGGGCTTGTCGCCTGTCACTTGAAGTTGGCATAGTCTGAGAAGGCGTCAATGTACTCTTGCACCACCTTGTAGCAGAACTCATACTGTTCCTGGAGAGCAAAGGCCAGGAAGAAAGCCAAGGTTACGGAGGAATGAATGTTTGCAGAATCCACCCGGGGCCCTGACCTGTCTGCCAGAGCTCTGGATGTTTTGCCCTCTGGGCTGAGTGCAACAGATCTTCTCCAAGCTGGCCGGACTGACAAGGACAGCCCTTGGCCCTGCGGGGTGTCAGCCACTGGGTGTGCTGGGCTGGGAAATGGAGCATCTGGATGGGAGCCCAGCCCTCACCATGGCTGCCAGATTAGGATGTTCTCAAAGCCTCAAATCTTCTACCAAACTTCCTAAAATTTAACTTTTCAAACGTTTCTAGTTCCACAGGAATCAGGAAAACCTTTGTGGATATCAACTGTTAAAGAGTTAGGGGCTGGGGATATAGCCCAGTGGAATAAGCGCCTGCCTAGCAGGTGCAGGGTCCTGAGTTCAATCCCCAGTACCGCCAAAAAAAAGAACAAAAAAAAATAAATAAATAAAGAGTTAGACCTCTTAACAGAGAGTCGAACAGAACAAGGGCAAGACCTCTGCCCTCTCCAGCAGGCCGGAGTGAGATACAGAGGGAGCAACCTCTCCTAACTTGTCATATCCCCTTTGGTGTGACAGGCTGTTCTCCCACTGGGACCCTTCCTGCCTTCCAAGGCACTTCCTGTCTGTCTGGTCCACCTCAGGGAAGGGTGGGTCTGTGGTCTATCAGTCTTCTGACTACTGGATGGGCCCTCTGAAGGCCTCCCTGATGGAGAAAGACTGCAGGTGGTGGTGGCAAAGACAAGGACATAGCATACCAGTGTCTGGACCATGTGTGGCCTCTGTAGCCGCAGACTCTTGACAGTCTGGAAGACATCCAAGATCCCTTCTGCCTTCACACGCTCTAGGACTGTGCTCAGAGCACAGAAGGTCCCGGTCCGTCCTGCCCCAGCACTGAAACACAGCAGACATCTTAGTACCAGACATCTGTACTGAGGCGTGAGTAGGTGTGGTAGGGTACAGATATAGCCTGAGGTTGGTGCCAGGAGAGTGTGTGATCTACAGAATTGCCAGGAGAGGACATGATGGGAGGTGCGGGAGGCTCAAGCTCACCTATGCCCTCTTGGCCTGGAGGAGCCCCAAGAGAACAGCTCTGGGGAGCCCTCCCTGGATGGCACCCTGTGTCCAAGCCCAGCCTGTGGGACCATGATGATGACTCTATCAACACTAGCCCTTGCCGAGCATGGTGGCACATGCCTGTAATCCCAGAACGCAGGAGTTTGAAGCAGGAGGATCACTGAAAGTTTGAGGCCAGCCTAGACTACATAGCGAATTCAAGGCCAATCTGAACTACATAGTAACACCCCGCCTAAAAAAATAAAAAAGCCAAACTCCAAGCCAAAACCAAACCCCAAACCCACTAGCCCTTGCCATCCATCTACCAACACACTGGGTTGCCCTGATCCTCTGGTGGCTCGAGTTTGGGTCCACTCTTCCCTTTCTCTGGCAACTGTCTGCACTGGTGTATATCTATTGATTCTTTTCTATGCCTCCAATCTTCCTAAGCTGAGGGAATCTGGACTCTGACTTTGACATTATTCATCTTGTTCTGTGTTATCAGAGAATTCTGTTACAGGATACTGAGTGCCTCCTCAGTGGCAGAGGGCTGTGGGGCTTAGCAGTCTCCTCAGATAATAACATAAGCAGTAAGGACAGGAGAAAGAACAGAGTTCCAAGCAGGGTGCCTGGAGAAGGCTCTCTAAAGGGATGCTGAGAGAACAGAGATGCCAGGAAGGTGATCAGAAGTTCTACAGCTGTTTGGGGATACAGGAGGGTCCTGAGGATGCCTAAGTCCATGTAGCTGAATGTGTAGCAAGCAGGCAGGAGGTGGTGGGGGTGAGGTCAGAGCCCCAGGAGAATGCCTGTCCCTAGTGCATCTCACTGGCTAGCCTGGCAGTGAACTCTCAGATCATGGTGAGAGTCTATGTGAATGAATGATGTAGCTGTGGTTTCACAAAGATTAAAAGGCGCTCAGACTGCTATGTTGAGAGCAGTATATGGGAAGGTGGGAGCAGGGAGACAAGCTAGCAGGTGGCACAATTACTGGCAAGGGCAGGTGGCCTGGACAGAGTATCCATGGGGAGGCAGTGAGGAATACGCAGAGTCCGAGATTCTGTGCAAGCAGAGCATAATTGCTGATGGATTAGATGTGATGGGGGAGAGAAAGAGAACAGGGTAGTTCCAAGGCTTCTCCCTAGAGTTAAGTGGGTAATGAAAATACCCCTTACTGATCTAGGGATGGCTGTGGGAACTGCAGGCTTGGGAGGAAATATTAGGAGTTCTCACTTGAACCCTACACTGAGCATGCCCATTAGACAGTCACATGGAAATACTGAGTAAGTAACTAGACACATAAACCTGGAGTTTAGATGGGAGGGAGAGCTGGTGATAAAGACTAAGAGTTGCTATCAAAGCCAGGAGACTGGGTTAGCTCAGCTAGGGGCACTGTCTATCGACAAACAAGGGGTTCAAGGATGGGGCTTGGACCACAGCGGGGGAAGAACCGGCACAGGACACAGGAAAGGAAAAGCCTATGAAGAGGGAGTCAAATATAAAGAGCCAAGGTGATCACCGGCCTCAGCAATCTGGAGGCCACAGGCAGCCCACTGGGGCAGCTGCGCAGGTGGGGTGGGGTGAGTGTAACTGGAATGGGCTTGAGAGACGATGCAAGGAAAGCAACTGAATGGTGTGACAAACCTGAGAAAATTTACTGTTAAGAAAAACTCAGGATAAACGTTTTTAAAAGAATGCAACCTCAACACACCCCAGACAAAACTGACCTTCTCCCTCCAAACAAGCCTTTTTACTATCTTTCTTCTGTTACTTCATTAGCAGTTACCAGTAATACAGGCTCAAACCTGGGAGGCATTTCTGGCTCTTCTACTTTTTTTTTTTGGTAGTACTAGGGATTGAACCCAGAGCCTCTGTACTGAGCTACATTCCCAGGCCCTTTTGTAATTTGAGAAAAGTTCTTGCTAAATCACTAAGTTGTCCAGCTAGGTTCAAACTCATGATCCTCCTCCCTCCATGTCCCAGACTGCTAGGATTACAGGTGTGCACCACCATGTCTGGCTCTTTTTCTGGTTTTTTTTTTTTTTTTGTGGAAATCTTTGTTTCTATTAACACTATGTGGTTATTTTTGAGTGATTTGATTGACTGACTGAAGTACTAGGAAATGAGCCCAGGGCCTTCTCATTGAGCTCCATCTCCAGCCCTTTGTAAATTTTGAAATTTTCAAACAGGTTCTTAATAAGTTGCAAAGTTGCCAAGGCTGGGTTTGAACTTGTATCATCCTGCCTCAGTCTTCCAAGTGTTGGGATTACAGGTGTGTGCCAACATGCCTGGTTCCCAGCAATGTTATTAGTTCCCTAGCATTTAATTAACATGCTAGGTTCAAATCTCAAGACTCTCTGACCCTCTGGCCCTGTCTTAAGCTTGACTGCCATGTGCTCATCCCTTCTGCCTTTGTGCAGCTTTCCTCATGGTCTGGTATGTGTGGCCCTCAGCTGCCTCTGTGGTCTTCGCCCTGTCCAAGAGCAGGGCAGGTAGTACCTGCAGTGCACAGTGATGGGGTGGTTCCCAGACTGCTGCTGCTGCTTCTGCACGGCTGCAATGATGCTGATCATGCCCTTCCCATCACTGGGGATGCCCACTTCAGGCCAGCCGTGGAAGTGGAACTGTCGGATCTGCCGGCTCTTGTTCTCCTGCGGAGGAAGGGTTTAGGAGGACAGGCAGTCCTGCTTCCCTTTGGGAGGGTCCCCACCATCCCCTCTTACTCTGGTGTTGGTGACCAGGAGGTCTCGGACGGTATAGCTCTCACATTCCTCCTCTTTCTTCAGTTCCACTGTGATGTCTCCATAGGACACCAGACCATCTGATGGCCAGTACTGGGCGCACTTCTCCTGGGGGACAAGTGGGACACGGCAGGGTTAGAATGCTAAGTGTGGTAGAGGTACCTTTGCCCACAGGTAGCTTGAGCCCTCTCTCAGCATAGCTGTGTGTATTCTGACACGCTTCATCCTCAGGGTGTTCAAAACTCAGAGGAGAGCACCACATTACCTCACATCATTCTAATTAACCTCTGACTTCAATTAACCAGAGATTTATCAGTTAACCATGGAGCTGCTTGGTTACAGTCCAGTTTGTACTATGAGAGAGTCTGTGATGAACCCTAACCACTCTTTCAGTGCAGTATCAACACTCAAATAGGTGTGGGGAGGAGAGGTGACTGCCTTTGTTCAAATTCTTCCTTCTGTCCTCTAGATGTTTCCACATTTTATTTTTTATTATTATTTTGATTTTTTGAGACCATTTTTTAAGCAAAGTCTTGCTACGTATTCCAAGCTGTCCTGAACTCACTATGGAACTCAGGCTGGTGATCCTCCTGCCTCAGTTTCCCAAGTGCTAGG
Organism: Dinomys branickii; assembly: GCA_004027595.1. NCBI lineage: Eukaryota > Metazoa > Chordata > Mammalia > Rodentia > Dinomyidae > Dinomys > Dinomys branickii. Next base: position 67,958 of record PVLD010006902.1, on the reverse strand, counting down.
ATTACAGGCATGCACCACCATGCATGGCTTACACATTTTATTCCTGTTTATATAGGCTGCTAATCTAGAAAAATTGAATCCATTTACTCCTACCCAGCCATGGTGTTTCTCCACAGCCCAGCCCATGGTATCTGTTTCTCCCTTTGATTTTGATCTCTTTCATCTACAGTGGTACCTTAAAGTTGCCTTCACTCACACGTCTGTCTTTGCTAAGTAAGCAGAGATGGTTTTCTCTCTGCATCTGGCTCAATACCCTCTCCAGCTCCTTGCTGAGAGGGGCAGTTTCTTTTCAACTTTGTATTCTCAGCATCTTGTACGATGCCTGGCGTACAGTAGGCTCTCAGTAAATACTGGTAAATGAATTTGTTCAGTGTCTGCAGAACAAGTCAAGGCATAAACATGTAAATAAAAGAAAAATAGTTACATGGTTCTTTAGAGTCATGGGTGTAGAAGTCTGAAGTTCACTACTGGCAATTTTAAAATTTTCAACCATACACGTACATATGCTCATTAGAAAAGATTTGGGAACATTAAGAAAAGTAGGAAAAAAAATCACTGATAGTATCACAGTCTAATAAATTTGTCATTAAAAGTCAATTTTACATGGAAACAAAGCTTTTGTAAATGGGGAGGGAAGAAGGGGTTGAAGGAAGGGTAGGGGGTGGGGAAAAAACACAAGTTATATCATGTACAGGTACAAATTCTCCATGATGAATGTGATCATTATGTATATCTAAAAAAGTACCAATAAAATATGATTGGAAAAAACAGAAAATATAAAAATGGCCGAGAAACACACACACACACACACACACACACACACACACACACATACACACACACACATCAATTTTTGTGATGCTCGACACTGCGATCATTCAGTAACCCCTTCATAAGTGACAGTGAGCTCATTTGAACAGGGTTATTAAATTGGTGGCTCATGGAAATGTCATAGATCAGTACTTTCCCACCTGTGCTCACCAGGAGCCCTGGGGATGCCTGTGGGGCTTTAGGCAGGTTCCCCATTCTTTAATCACAAGAGTTAAAAAAAAAATCCTAATTAAGGTTTACCCCAACCAGATATTACACTGTGGAGGAATGATTCTGCTACTACAGTTCCCCTCCAATATTGTCTTTACACAGTTTTTTGGCCAGGAGTGAAGATGGATATCGAGGCCATTGGAACTTTAGCTTAGCTCCATGTGGGCATGAGGGCAACAGAGGGTATGAGCAGAAGGAAGAACGTATAATCAAGCTTCACAAGGGAAGGAAATACTACAGCCTTGCACCTAATAGCATTCAGATCTTAGGATCTTCTTAGTGATACACAATGGCAAGGAAAAGGGTAGGAGGGCTTAAGTGAGGAGAACCAGGAACTATGGGAGAGACGCCCTTCCTAAAGCTGGGGACAAGAGCTTGTCATCAGGGTCAGCAAATGGGGAACCTGCTTTGGCTGCCTAGCATGGACAGTGACTCCAGGTGGTCCTAGCTGGAACTATCTGGTCCTCGCTGACCTCAGGGTGCAGACTGATGTCATTCACTGTTTCAAGGTGATAAAGCTATTGCAGGAAGGTGGGCAAGGTGTTGGAAGGGTGTCTAGATGTCCCCCTAAAGCCTCATGTGCTCAAAGGTGGAGCTTTGGGAGGTGACCAGATCATGAGGATGTGACACTCATCAGTGGTCAGTCCATGGATGAGTTTATAGTTAAATGTGATGTTCAGAGGTGAAGCAAGGGCTGAGGATTCAGGCCACTGGGGGCGTGGCCTGGAAGGGTGTATTTCCCTCTGCATGCCTCCCTTCTCCTCCCTCTGCTTCCCGTGTGCCAGGCCATGAATCCCTCTCTTCTGCTGTGCCCCTCTGCCATGCCATCTTGGCTTGGAGCCAGCCAACTCTGGACTTTCATTGTGGAGGTCGGGTATTACGTCTCAGTGATGAGAACGTGACTAACCCAGGTAAATTTATGGGGTTAGGACTGAAGGGAAAAAATGAAGGAAAGCATCGTTATACTAATATATATGTGAAATGCCCCCAGGTGAAGGTGACAGGATTCATTTAGTTTAGCCCTCTATGTGGACTCAACAATAAAATCAAAGGAGTAGGTTAGACATGAAAACAAAGCCAAAGGCAGGTATGGTGGGATGTGCCTGTAGTCCCAGCTACTTTGGAGGCTGAGGCAGGATGATCACTTAAGCTCAGAAAACAGTGAGATCCAGTCTTAAAAAACAAAAGCAAAACAAAATAAAAAATAATGCCAAGCTGAGGACAAAGGGGAAGGATGAGGCAAACAATCCCTAGAGATGCCTTTCTAGGCTGTGGGAAGGCAATGGTGACAGATGTTACCACAGCAGCACAGTTCAGAGTCCTCAGTGAGCTGCGGGAAGGTAAGGGCTTGGGAGAAGGCACTGAGTAGCTTCAGCCCGGGGGGAGTAAGGAGGGTACTCCTAGGGTTGTGACATATGCATCTGGGTGGAAGGTGGTCTTATTTATTAAGATAGGTCACAGTGGATGGACCTAACACAGGGAAGGACCTACTGGGGTCAATCTGCATTGCACTAAGCAGCAGGCAGAATGTGGGATTAAGGAATCCAGAATAGGGGCAGCAGGGGTTGGGTGCTTGCTGCAGCTCAGGCTAAAAATGCCCAGGGACTCTGGTGGAGATGGAGATGAGAGGGCAGAGCTGGAGAGAAGGTCTGTGAGGAATGAAGGGCCAGGAGCAATATGGGAGCCTCTTTCAAGAGAGGCTGTGATTCACAGCTGAAAATGTGCCTCACTTGGTATACAGTGGAGAGAGGGGTAAGAAAATATGGAAGCTGGGGACTTAAAAATAAGCAAGTTAAAAAAAAATAAACAAGTAAGACTAAGAGAAAGAATCAGCTCCAGTCTGGGAACTAGATATGACCACTAAAAGTCTCTAAATTTTGTATGCACAAGCAGATTTTCCTCAAGATCTCAGAAGCCAAAAGATTTTAAGATAATAAACATCTCAGAAGCCAAAAGATTTTAAGATAACAAGTGACTAGCCAGGTGTGGTGGCTCATACCTATAATCCCACCAGTTGGGAGGCTGAGACAGGAGGATTGCTTTTGCAGCCTGGGCTACATAATGAGTTTAAGGCCAGCCTCAACTACACAGCAAGATCCCATCTCAAAAACAAACACAAAAAGCAACAACAATAATAGTAGTAGTAACATGACATTTATATTGCTCTAAAGGATCACCAGCTGGCATGTGAAGAACTGAACAAGAGGGGGTGGGACTGGAGGCAGGAAGATCAGTTGCTAGGCAACTGCAGTTAAGCAGTGCTGGTAGGAAGCATCACCACTGTCCATGGGCTCATCTTGCAGCAGGTGAGAGATGCTGGCAGCTAGTTTGAGCGCGGTAGTATAAGCTGGAGAGCAGATATGCTCAGCAGGAGTAAGAACTCACTGATAAGCTGCCCGTGGAGGCTGAGGGAAGGAGAATAGGGAAGGTGACTCCTAGAGTTCTGACAGATGCAATTAGCTGGAAGGTGGTCTCATTTATTGGGACAGGTCAGAGTGAATCGATATAATATGGGGGAATGGGGAATTAATTTTATTTGGGCCATATGAAGCCTGAGATCTTTTGTGGATACCCACTGATATACAGTTGGGAAGGGCAGCAGGTAACTGGGATGCAGACAGAGACCTAAAAGTCTTTAACATAGAGATTATATTTAAAGTCACAGGGTTGGCTGCGATCCTTAGTGTACCAAAAGAGAATACAGTATGAATGTGAGCACCTTTACCGTATCATTTAGTCCCCCACTATCCCATGTTAGCATCTTTGGGAGCTACACCTGACAGCATGAACAGAAGATAGAACATGAAGTAGAAGTTTGTCATCGCCGGTGAGGCCTTATGAAATACGAAGCTGATATCCTATTCTGATCCACTGAAATGCTTGGAGGAGAGCTATTACCTATTTTGCTGGCCCTAGGAAGATAGAAGTATACAACACAGTGGCAGAAGGCTATGGGCCTTATCCAATTTATGGCAGGCTTAGCCACAGAGCAAGGGGCCTGTGTGTGCATGGTCCTTACCACCACCACCCACGAGAAGTGCTGCCTGCCCCTCTGACCTTTCCTATAACTAGGTCCTCTTTGAGGATGCTGGCCTGGTGAATGTGACTAAACAGAGCTGGCTGTGTTCACCAGGCCATGTTTGATTAGAGGGCAGCGGACAGAAAGAAGATCCCTGAGCTTGCTGTTCAGCACTTTTTGTTGTTGTTTAGCAGCTCTTGTGGCTGTTCTTTGGGGCAGCTCATCATCCATTTAGGAGGATATGGGAGGAAGTGCGCATGGGCCCTGGTCTAATCTGCATGTTCCCTCACATCTCCTGATAACCCAGTGGATCCTGTCCTAGCTGGGCTTTTTAACTCAGGTGCCTGCTTCCTTGAAGCAAAGCAAAGGACCTTAACCCAAATTTCCTGCTTCATCAGTCTTGTTACTAATGATAGATGACCTACAAAGGATGCACACAGTATAAGGCAGGGAAGGTGACCTGTGGAGTTACGACTAATGAAAATTAAGAAAAGAGGCTAGGTGTGGAGGCACGTACTTGTAATCTCAAGCACTTTGGAAGGCTGCTGAGGGAGGATCTAAACTTGAGTCTAACCTGAATAATTCACTAGCTTAGTAAGACTGTCTCACCAATAAGTCAGTCAGGCGTGGAGGCACACACCTGTAATCCCAGCACGCGGAAGGCTGAGGCCAATGGGGTGCAATGAGTTAAAGGCCAGGTGGGCTACAAAATGAATTCAAGACTAGCCTGAACTATGCAGTGAGACCCCCATCTCAAGAAAAAAGCAAAAGCAAAAATCAAGACACACCTCAAAAAAATAAAAATAATGAGCTGGGGATGTAGCTGTGTGAAGGCCCTAAGTTCCACTCCCAGTACTGCAAAAACCCTAAACATTAACAAACCCCAAAACACAAAAAATTGCTATGCATAGTGGCATGTATCTGTAAGCCTAGCTATTCAGGAGCCCGAAGCAGGAGGCTTCAAAGTTTAAAACCACCCTGAGCAACTTTGTGAGACCTTGCACTCTCCCTCCCAATAAAAAAAGAAAAATTCAACAATGAAATGTCAAGAGTGAGCAAATGTGCATATCAAAGTTAAGTAAACTATAGAACAGGGAATAACTAAGCTTGGAACAACCAATGTAGTGTTTTTAATCTGTTGTTGATTACAAATGCAGAATCACCAGTGGGTTCAGTCCTTAGTCCTTTCCCTATATGGCCCACCTGCTCTGCTCCCTTCAGGGACAGATGCTCCTTAGCCCTGCCACATCCAGGGCACCTGCATTACTGCTATGCTATCTTGTTTCTGGCTTGTTCATTTCTCATGTGTCCCATCACCAGAGGCATTAAAACACACACACACACACACACACACACACACACACACACACACGATTTCTCAAAGATTCTTTAACTGCTTTATGAAGTCCTAACTGTAGCTTGTAGAAGTTCCTTGTAGCTTATGAACTTTCTTCTCCCAGGCTTTGCTAACTTCTGCAGGATCATTCTATCGATTCTGATCCCTCCAGACATAATGAACCATCCATTTACATAATGAACCATCCATTTACTGCAATGTACAATCTATTGGTAACCCTAGAAAGTGCCTAAAGGAATAAGCACTGTAGAGATTGGTGGGGTGGTGTGTGGCTGTAATCCTAGCACTCTGGAGGCTGAGTCAGGAGGATCACAAGTTCAAACCCAGCCTGGGCAACTTAGCGAGACCCTATCTCAAAAAAATTTTTTAAAAGGGTAGGAAGAGTCTAGCAATGTAGTGTAGTATGAAAGCCCTGGGTTTAATCTCCAGTACTGCAGGGAGAAAAAAAAGTGCACCGTGGGATCACTGACTGGGCAGAGCGGAAGGGTGGGAGGGCTATCCTTCAGACTGAGCTTGCTCGGTGGGGGCCTGCAAGACTTTGGACTCAGGAATAGCAGTAAGAGATTTCCTACTGTGAGTGAACGCCAAGGTCAGCTGAGCTCCAGAAGGACTAAGTTTCAACCCACTTAAGGGTGATTTTCTCTGAAAAATGTCCTCGTCAAGCCATGCTTGGCCAGTTCCTACTCTAACTTCCCTCAATTACTCAGCAAGTGAAGGTACGTACACATCTCTAGTACTTAAAGGTAAAAGGTTTTTCTTTGTCAATGAATATTAAGTTGTAACTTTCTTATTTTTAGTTCTCAAATTCTATCATTCTCTTTTGTGTAGCCAGCAGAAAAGCAACCCTTGATCTGAATCGCAGCTCTCCTCTCCTAGCTCTTCCTGCCTGGGTAGCGTGGTAGATTGGCTGTATGCAGCACAACAGACAAAGTGTGGGAATCCTCAGGGAACTGAATGGAGGTACAGATCACATGGCTCTTTTTGATCTTAAAAGCAGGTGATGACTGTTCAGATACCAACTGGCTAAGTAATACTGCCTGGAATTGGCTTTTTAAAAAGTTCACACCTTCTTGCCTAGCCCCCAAACCCGCTCCCTTTACTAGTGCCTTCCCATAGCCCAGCACTTTATCAAGCTCACCTGTCCTCTCTCCTCCAGTTCTGTCAGCATCACGATGGAACAGGATTTCCACTCCCAGATCATTCGCCAGAAGTCCTCAATTGTGTGGAGGAGAGGTCCCTGGCTAGCGATGTAGGAGTCCTTCTGCCGGTAACCCTAGACAGGTCAGGGTAATGTAATCACAGGGGTAAGTAAGGTTTAATGGGGGCAGGGGGTGAAGCCTATTTGGGAGGCAGCGAGGCAGGAAGGTGAGCTACTCAAGAGGCAAACCCATTTGAAGCAGACTTTCCAGGGAACAAACCCTTGGGAAGGGCAGGGGTGTCAGAGCTAGGACAAGTAGTGCAGGTACTGGAAAGATCCTGCACATTTCATCAACTCTGAGCTATGAATTTGTTCCGAACTTTCCCTCTAGATATCACACTGGTGTACACTGTTTCGTCCACTTTCTACTCTTTGGGGCTACACAGACCTAGTGTGCACGATGGCTGGGTATCAGCTCAGTAGCTACTGACTGACTCAAAGAAGATCCTCTCCAACAACCACGTGAGGGAGGCACTGTAAGTCCTAGGGAATCTCCACGGGGTGTTAGGAGTAAGGGGACATATCCATCACTCACGTCAATAAAGGATGCATTCACGTAGTCTGTGTTCTCCTCGCCTCGCTTAACTGGAATGATCACTCTGTTGAATTCATCTGCAAGAAGGACAGTGGCTCGTAGCTTTTTAGGACAGTTAAGATGGGCTGTCAACTTGACTGGCTTTGGAGCTGACGCTCAGGGGTTAGCTGCATACTTCTGGATGTGCCTGTGTGGGCCATGACGTGTAGCCTTGGGTGCTGTGTCTGGCCCCTGGCCCCTGGCGCTTTCCTCTCCTGCTCTGCTCCCAGCTGCCACGAGCCAAGCAGCTGTGTTCACTCCATCCTTCTGCCCTCATGTTTCTGGGTTGGAGCCAGGTGACCATGTACTGAAACCAAATTAAATCTCCCCTCTTTTACTTTGTAGATGTTGGGTAATTTGTTCAGCAATGGGAAAACTGACCAATACTCTTGCCAGCATGTTCTTTTTCTCCATTGCTCTTGAACAGCCCTGGGCAAATATAATCTCTGCTGGGCAAAGACATGTCTGTTCCTAGTCCAGAAGAGAGAAAGCCTTTGGCTTTTATGTTTCTAGAAGCCTTAAAGAACTGGAAATAAAAAAAGCAATGCCATGATTCTTTATTTCTTTTTGAGACAGGGCCTCACTCTGTAGTTCAGGCTGGCCTTGAACTCACAGCAATCCTCCTGCCTCAACCTCCTGAGTTCTGGAATTACAGGTGTGTGCCACCATGCCCGGCTGTAATGCCATGATTCTTGTTGCCAAGCCAATCATTACTTAGTGTTGGAAAAGTAGAAGTGGGGGTGAGAGAATTGGGGGGTAGGGCAATACAGCTTTGGGGTAGGGAGAAGGCTCTTACATGGAATGATCTGTAATACTCGGTTCTTCTTCATGTTGGCTGGAAGGTTTCCAGTCCGCATCTTGTCATTCTGGATTTTGATTGATGTTAATTTCTAAATGAGGTAAGAAAGAGGAAGAATTACTGATCCCAGTAATGGAACTTGACAGGACTGCTGTCACTGGGCCTGCACCTCCATGCCATGCTGATGCCTCCCCATACCCTTTTTTGAGACAGGGTCTTGCTATGCAGTTCAGACTGGCCTTGAGCTCACTTTGTAACCCAGGCTGGCCTTGAACTCACAACGATCCTCCTATCTCAGCCTCTCAAGTGCTGGGAGTACAGGGGTGCACCACAATGCCTGGCTAATCGCCATGCCATGCTGACTGTGTGCTGCTGCTCTTACCCCCAGGACCCTCACCACCATTTCTACAAATTCTCATTGGATAATACTGCTGTCTCATTGTCTTTACACTCAGTAACAAGTAGAATGAGTGTCTGGGATACATTGTCTTCCTGTGGATTCCTCTGGCCTGGAACATTATGAACCCAGAGCAATGATCCCAGTACAGTAGGAGGGAATATGCCTCTGTACCACCTGCATCGCTGTTCTTTCCCTAGAGGTAGTGCCAAATTCCTAGGAAAACTTATTCAAATGTGTATCCTCCTGTCCTCTGATTCTGAAGCTCCTTCTTAATCTTTGCATCTCAAAGTGTAGCTCAGACATCAGCAGCACTGGCCATGTCTTGTTAAGAGATGCAGAATCGCAAGCTCTAACTCAGACTTACTGAATCAGAACCTGCCCTGCCAGGATCCCTGTACCCTCAGCCCTGACAGGATCCTGAGGAATTTGTGTACATACTCCAGTGTTAGAAGGAAAACTGCTTCTTTCCTTTTACCTAGTGCTTTAAGAAAAGTGATTCTTCTCATTCCAATTCAAAATCTCTTATTCTTGCCAACACTTTTTATTGATGAGAATATGATATTAAGTCTTGACATTTTGCCTTCTTTTTTTGGTGCTGGGAACTGAACTCAGGGCCTCACACATGCTCAGCATGTACCTTCCACTAAGCAATCCTCTCAGCTCTGACACTGGCTTATGTACTGAGAGCTACTATCTAATGGTATACGGCAGTGGTCAGCACCTAAGGTGCACAGGCCAAGTCCAGCTTGCTGTCTATAGTAAACTTTTCTTGAAACAAGCTCCATTCATTTGTTTATATGTTTTCTATGGCTGCTTTTATACTATAGTGGCAGTGTTATGTAGCTGGGATAGAGACTGTAATGACCTGCAAAGCCTGAAACACTTATTAGCTGGCCCTTACAGAGGAACTTTGTTCTTGCTGTGTATTATAATCATTTGGGAAGGCTGGGGGGCTTTAAAAAATACCATTGACTGGATATGGTGGCACACTCCTGTAATCCCAGCATGTGGGAAGCTGAGGCAGGAGGATTGCCATGAGTTCAAAACCAGCCTGGGCTACATAGTGAGACCCTGTCTCAAATAACAAAACAAACTAAAACAAAAAAAACACACAAAAAACCCACTCCTTGTTACCCCTCACTACCCAAGTGATTCCAATGTGCAAAACGTGTTGACTAAGAGTTATGGGTAAAAAGACCACCTGTCTGCCTCACCAGGGGACTCACTATCTACTGGTAAATGTACAAGGAGTCAAACAACTACCCAGATCACGTGGACCCTTCAATCTAGAGTTGCTATTTCAGCTCCAACTCACCTTAAATTCCTCTTCTAATCCATTATTGCTGGTCCCTGGGATTTTGTTGTAAATTTTTTGTAGATGAGTTTCTAGAGAGGTCACTTCCAGTTCTGTATCCCCATAGAGATAATGCTCCAGAAGGGCTTGGTATATAAAGACATACTGCATCTGAAATTTGGATGATGCTAAATCTTCAGTACATACAACACAGTCCTTGTGCCAGATCACCCCTCCCATCCTCACTTTACTCCAATCCACTTCTCCTTTGATCCTAGCAGGATAAAACAACTCGCTTTTATTGTCCTAACTCAATGAAGCAGGACTTGAAGTGTGTGAGTTCCTCTGCAGGTGCTTAACTTGAGAGGCAGGGTCCCAGTCTCCTTGCCGGTCCTGGAAGCAACGCAAGAAGGACATACGCCGCTTCTGCTCAGCCGCAGAGGGCAGATTTGATAGTCTTAGGGGCTATCGGAATTTGGAGTGGCACAAAGCCTGTGACAGTTTGCAGCCAGCTTCCCTCGCATGCTGTGCACTGACCACACACAGCCCATCTCACTGCTGCTCTAGGACATGGCCACTGCATTGTGACTTTGTGGGGGTGCTGGCATGTTTGCTTCCCTCACGGATGTCTGCTTCCAATGAAGCTCCAGTGAAAATCACATTGATTCCTGACTGCTCAGGCACAAGGCCACAACTTTCTTTGTGCCATTTCTGTAAATACACAGTTTGTAAGGGCCCTCGTCACACTGTACAAGGATCATTTACAATAACCTAGGAGACTGAGTGAGCCCTCAAAGGGGGCAGTTTTGGCCTTGGAATCCCCTTACTCACGTCTGTTTGCACCATCTGGCAGCGCTGGGCCCGGATGCGGCTCACAAAGCCATACACATCCACCTTCCGTTCTGTGTGCATCATGTCCAGCATGGCATCAATGACAACAAAGGTACCTGTGCGCCCGACACCTGCACTGTAGCCAAAGAGCAGTGGTGTTACTGGGGGCAGTGTGCCTTGTGGGAGTGCACGGGGAAGGATGGCATAGATCGACACTCTTTCTTCAGGTCTCTAAATACTATTTCTGAACAGGGACTCTTTTGGAACTAACAACTGCACTATGTCCTGAACTCCTGAACTCCAGCTATCAGGGCTGCATGCCTTGACACTTAGAAGTGTTTGAAGGCAGCCAGGTGTGGTGTTGCATGCCTATAATCCTAGAACTTGAGAGGCTGAGGTAGGAAGATCCGAGCTTGAGGCCAGCCTGGGTTACCTAGTGAGTTCAGGGGCAGCCTGCATATGAGACTGCATCATTAAAAAAAAACAAAACAAAACCCAGGACTTGTGGTTCGTGTCCTCAATCCCACTACTGGGGAGCCAGCCTGAAACAGGATGATCACAAGTTTGAAGCCAGCCCAGGCAACTTGGCAAGACTCTATCTCAAAATAAAAAATAAAAAAGGGCTAGCGGGGCTCAGTGGAATAAGTGCTTGCAGGGCAAGCACAAGGTCCTGAGTTCGATCCCTGGTAACACGCACGCACGCACGCACGCACGCACGCACGCACGCACGCACGCACACACACACACACACACAAAAGGGCTAGCAATGCAGCATAATGTGAAGGTCCTGGGTTCAACTGGGCCTGGTGGTGCACGCCTGTAATCCTAGCACTTGGGAAGCTGAGATAGGAGGATTCTTGCGAGTTCAAGACCAGCCTGGGCTACAAAGTGAGCTCAAGGCTAGCCTGAACTGCATAGAGAGACCTTATCTCAAAGAGACAAACACACACACCACAGAGAGAGGGAGAGGGAGGGAGGGAGCAAGGGAGGGAGGGAGGGAGGGAGCAAGGGAGGGAGGGAGGGAGGTTCTGGGTTCAGTCTCTAGTCATGCAAATTGTGAAAAACAACAAAAAAACAGAAGGGTCTGAAGGCTTCAAGTATACATGGGCACCATGGCACTCAAACTCTTGGTTTGTATGAGGATCTCCCAACTCCCAACCCCCACTCTGGAAGACTGCTTTTGCTTTCTTCTTTCCTCAAGTCATATTCTCCACCCTGCAAGAGAACATGAGGAATCTCTCTGGCTACTGCATGGGGCCCTTTCTGCTCATATGCTCAGTGCTAGCCTCCTCAGCCAGGGTTCCTGTGCTATTCCCCTGCTCTGGCCACCCAGTAAGGATATGGGGAGCCAAGGGGCAGCCATACTGACCTGCAATGGACCACGATGGCCCCTGCATACTGAGGGTTACAGGCCTTCACCTTCTTGAGGAACTTGAGCATGCCAATTGGGGTGAAAGGGACTCCAAAGTCTGGCCAGCTGGTAAAGTGGAACTGAGTGATGAGGCGCTGTGGTTTTCTGTTGGTCACGTCACCCACCTGTGAAGTGAGGAGATTCTATGTGTTGGCTCTGTTTTGTTTTTTGTTTTTGGCGGTACTGGGGATTGAACTCAGGACCCTGCGCTTGCTAGGCAGGCGCTTATTCCACTGATCTATACCCCCAGCTCCTATGTGTTGGCTCTGATGCTCCTGGGTGCGCAGCACCAGGGGGTGGGGTGGGGTGGCGTGAGGTGTACAGCAGTGGCTATCAATGACAATGGGGAAATGACAGTGAGAGAGATTCTTTCTAGTAAGTTAGGCAGGGGCGTTATGATTATTCTTGGTCTATGGTTGTGGAAGGTGAAAACAGCTTAAATGAACTGGTCAAGGGCTAGCACTTATGAACAGTAGAGTAAAAACTAAAATGCAGGGCTCCAGATTCTTGGTAAATCCTCTTTCCACTGTACCGCATGCCCCTTAGTAGAATCGACCTTGTTCAGGTCTCCAGCGTTGCTCAGGAGGGCCCCGAACAGGCTTTGACATCTCTGTCAGCAGCCTTTGGAGCAGGGAAGAGGTGAGCTAAGCACCCAGGAGACTGTGCCACTCCTAATGTTTCCACTCCACACCTGGCACCCAAGGTGATCATATTCTACCTCAGATGGTGCATTCCTCCGTCACAAAAACACCCCTCCCTTAAGCTATGGCAGAGAATTTCCTTGGAGGCCAGATCACAGGTTTCAGAATCCAAACAACCACACACCCAGCAATGCTTGACTACTCTGAGTAGCAGTGGGGATGTCCCAGCCTATTTCCATTCTCTTGGGTGGTCAGCAGATCCTAAAAAGAACCCAGAAAAAAGGCGGGAGACAGTACCTGCTGAATACAGAACTTTCGTACTGTGTAGTCCACCAGGACGGTCACATCCTCTACGGACACACGGATATTCCCATAGGTCCAGCAGCCTTGGTCTGGCCAGTACTGGGCACACTTACACTGGAAAAAAAGAGACACGTATTCCCTTACTTCAGATTTCCCTTCAGATGCAAAGGGCCTGAAAGGAAGAGACCACAAAGCATACATTAAAGTCCTCAGATAGCCCTGTGGTCTCTTCTCTCACCTCAGTCAGCTAGAGACCTATTTATTTTAACTTCCTTTAATCAAATTCCTCAGCTCCCACAATTTATTTATACACAGCCTCAGCCCCATACTTAACCATCTTTCCATTCCTACTCTCTCAGTTAAGATAAAATCTGAAGCCATTTTACTTACAGAATCTGCATTTCCACAGTACCCAAGTCAGGCTCTAGGAACAAGCCTGTCTGAACTCTTGGAACTGGTGGCCTGCTCTAAGGAAGTGGCCTGCTCTCAGGATGGACTACTGAGACTGTAAACGAGAAGCCTAAGGCCCTTTCCCTTCACTAGGCCTTGGACAGCTTCTAAGGGCCAGAGGTCTGGTTGGGAGAAACTAACCTGAAGCCAAAATCTAGCACTATCTCTTCTATGAATTGTGGAGTTACTGATCAATATACCCAAAACCTCAGGAGAGTGATCAAGGAGACTCAAAGGCCACACTTGAGAAAGGCTGTCTCTACTGGGGATTTTTCACTGGGACTAAATCTAGGATCTAGGAATGGCACTGGCTGTGGCCCAATAGTGGAACTGGCAGGTCAGTAATAAACCAGGCAGTCACAAAAGGAAAGCAGCAGCAAGAAGGCTACCAGCAGGGTGAAGCCTCAGATTCCCTTACATTCCTGCAGGGTCTAAGTTCATACAGTTCTCTCTGCCAACTTTAGTTGTATTAAAGGCCCTGGGAGATGGGCCAGGAAACCAGCACAAAGGGCTAGAGATACCGGTAAACTGCGAAAAGCCTCACTGTGGCTTCTCCTTAGGTAATGGGCCCAAAGTCTTCATTCCAAGCCATTCTGAAACCAGAAACCAGAGGAAGGTATCTGACTGCTAGGCCTGGAAATGTGCCCTGGGCCCTTCCTGAAGTTCACTGGAAGCTTATAGACTGACAGAAAAATCTGGCACATACACTAGCTTATGTCTGTCTGGATGAGCTACCGGCACAGCAGTCACAAAAATGAGACTGCCAGGTTCAAAGTCACAGCTCCAGCAGAACAGCTCTTCTGCTGGCCATACCTGTGCTGGGGAACCTCTCATCTAATCTCCACTCACCTCCTTCCTCTCCTTCAGGTTGGTAACCATGACGATGGTAGCTGTGTTTTGTTCCCAGATCATCCTCCAGAAATCATTCACTGTTTCTTCTTTTGGTCCTAAAGTGGCCAATAGCAAAGATGAGAACAAACTCTATGGGGAAGAAAGATGCTAGGAAATTGGGAATACCCATTCCTGCCTTCTGGAAGGTTGTGCTCACAGGGTCTCATAAATACACAATTTATCTGTCCATCTACTTGATTATTATTTTTTTTTTATTTTTATTTTTTGGCGGTACTGGGGATCGAACTCAGGATCCTACGCTTGCTAGGCAGGCGGTTATTCCACTGAGCTATATCCCCAGCCCTCTACTTATTAATTAAATGCTTCCTAAGTATACTTAACTGGGATTCCAGGTATGGGTATGAACAAATACACATAGCTGGGACACAGTAAGGTATCTGGGCAATTCTGAATCTAGCCTGCTGTTTAGGTGAGTTACATTTCACTCATTGTGGTGCCAAAGAACAAAAGACAAAAAACAGTTCTGGAGTTGAGTAAGAGACATATTTTAGTCTCTGATATTAAATCTAAAGAGTCTTGAGATATCCCTGTAAGGATGTATAAAGTTCTGAAACCGTGGCTAAGGTGGTCAAGAGAAGTCTCAAACTAGGTGTGGTAGCACATGCCTATAATCCCAGCACTCAAGAGGCTGAGGCAGGAGGATCGCTGCAAGTTTGAGGCCAGCCTGGGCTACAAAGTGAATTCAAGGCCAGCCTGAACTCCATACTGAAACCCTGTCTCTAAAAAAAAAAAAGGCTTTCAAACAGAACATAAAGGGAAGAACAGAAGGATCAAACTGAGAATTCTGCGGGTTAGCCAGGGATGGTGGTGCATACCTATAGTCCCAGCTATTCAGGAGCCTAAAGTGGGAGGAGAACTTGAGTGCATGAGTTCAAGAACAACCTGGGAAACACAGACTCTATCTCAAAAATAAAACAAAACAAAAACAAAAATCCTGGGGATCCTCAGCATTACATTATCAAGTTTAGGAAGAATAACAGCCTTGGAAGGAAACTAAGGAGGCATAGATGGAGAGGAGAATGGGACCAGGAAAGGCACAGATGGAGTTTTAAAGAAATGACTATCCACAAATTAGAGTGGAAATTAAATTATATTTAAGAGGCACAAAGAGGAACAAAAGTCAGAAAACTGAGACAAATCAAGAGAACCAAATGCAGGGAAATAATACTTTCAAGGACTGTGAAGCACTATGAAGAGATTCCAGAGGATGGAGTCTAAGAAAGATCAGGAAATCACAGGCAACTTGAATTCAAAGAATATTTTAGGGTCAACAACACAAAAGAGAACAGACTGTGCGCAGTACCCAAATTATCACTGAGTAGCTGGTTTCTGTACTGGGTCTTGGAGGGTGGAGCTGAACTGACAGGTGACTTGGAGGGGAAAGAAGGGCCCAGTTAAGGCAATGGACAAGCCCCTAATCTCTAACATGCATCTACTGAGCCTTAAAATGTGCCCAGTATGATCAAGGAACTAAATTTTATTTTTAGAACTTTTTTTTTTTCGAGACAGCATCTTGCTATGTAGTCCAGGCTCATCTCAAACTCACAGTGAGTCTTGAGTGCTGGGATTACAGGCATACGCCATGATGCCTGGCTTCAAGGAACTACATTTAAGTTTTATTTAATCAATTAAAATTTAATTTTTAAATTTTTTGAGGAACTGGAGATCAAACTCAGGGCCTTGCACCTGCTAGGCAAACCTTCCCACTACCACTGAGATACATCCCCAACCCTAAAAATTTAATTATAAATACCCATATGTGGCTAGTGGTTATCGTAACAGCATAGTCACTTATCAATATTGCTGTGAATATCTGCTATAAGCTTTCCTCTAACAATTAAAGGCTCCAAAAAGACAGGACACTATATCTTTTTTCTCTCCATATCACCACCATTTAGTCAAACATATGGCACATAACACATGGTCAATGAATATTTGTTGACCACAATAAATTAGCTTGGTGGACCACAATAACACCAATTGCTTTTCTTTTTAAAATATGATCCCCGATTCTGTTTCTTTTTGGCTAGTGCTGAGATCAAACCCACAGTGTTGGCAAGCATCCTACCACAATGAACTACATCCTCAGCTCCTAAAATTTTCAATAATGCAAATATCAAGATATTTTTGGCTAGGAAATATATACAGAGTATGTACAGGACCATGGCACTGGGCTTTGCTCTAGCAGTTCCTAGAACATAATCTGTGAAGAAGTGTGGGGCTCAGGCTCATGAGTTGGGGAGAAGAACCAGACTGGATTTGTGGGGTGGCTGGTCCTCTGTGCAGACTGATCTCAAACTCAACTCAAAGCAGCGTGGGTAGAGCCCAGGGTTAACTGGCCCCATGGGGTTGGGGGCACATTAGACTGCTCTGTATGCATACAGCCTTCTCTAGTCTTCTAAATACACATATACAAGAGGGCTTACCTTTCAAGGACCACAGGAGAGTAAGCCATCAAGATGAACACCATGCTGGGCATTGTGGTGCAGGCTTGTAATCCTAGCACTCAGGGGCTGAGGAAGCAGGATCCCTATGAGCTCAAGGCTGGCCTAGGCTACAAAGTGGGTTCAAGGCCAGCCTGAACTGTATAGTGAAACCCTATGCATAGTGAAACTCGAACACACACACACACACACACACACACACACACACACACACACACAGAATGCTCTTAGTTGTAAGCCTGTAAAGTAAAATATACTTCTTCCAGGTGGTAATAAAATTGCAGAAAAGCTACTACTGCATTCTCATTAATCCTTTTAGTATTTGGGGAAAAAAAACCTCAAGCTTACTATGGGGTCATGGTTAAGAGCAAGAATAAAATGTTGTCATACTTTACCTTGTGCAGCAATAAATTTGTTCTTTTCTTGGTAGCCCTAGGGTGGGGGAGAAGGGGAGGAAGAAGGAAGTGAAAACCGAAAGTTGTCAGGAATCAAATTCTCTTGTCTGACTCCAGGCTAAAAAAAAAGCCTCCCTTGTGAAAAGGTCCAGATAATTAACAAGAATTTTCATTCTTGGAAATGCCAAGGGATTAGCTTTGGAATCAAAGATTATAAACTCAAACGGTCCAAACGGTCTTCCCAGTGAACTGTTAGTCAATACTGGCATAAGAATAACCAAATACCAATTCCCAGTTTAGACCATGTTTCTTTCTTTCTTTTTTTTTTTTTTTTTTGCGGTACTGGGGATCGAACTCAGGACCCTGCGCTTGCTAGGCAAGCGCTTATTCCACTGAGCTATATCCCCAGCCCCCATGTTTCTAATATTTTACCAGCGGCCTACAAGTAAAAGTTTTAGTGCTAGTGGGTAAGAACCCTTTAAGATAGAAGCATTGAGGTGGTTCTAGAGGTGAAACTGGGCCTACACTGGGAAGAACAAAGGGTTATTTTTTTGAAGATGCTTTATCCAGGCACAAAAGCTTTCTGACAAAGCTTTCTGTGGGCACAGTGGAACAGTGCTGTGTCTGGCAATAGGCTTCTCCATTACAGCTGGTGGGAGGTATGAAGCAAAGGAACCTTGGGATGCATTCAGCAAATAAGAAGCTTCTGAAAATCTAACAAATGCCAGCATCTTTCTTTTTCAGTCTTTACTGTTCTAGTTATACAACTTTTTAGCCTCATTGCTTAGGTGTACTGTAGTTCACTTGAGAAGTGCTAGGAAAATGAAAAATCATTTATGGATTCTGAATCACCCTTTACCCCTTTCAAACAGCAATAAAATGGGCAACAAGGGAAGCAGTTTTGATAGGACACCAGGAAACACCAAAGTGATGATATAAAATACAAGTATTCAAGAAGTAGCCAAATAAAAGAAGGGGCCTAAATCTGAGGACCTATTTTCTTTCCAGTGCAAATTGATCCTCAATACAGGAGAAAACTTTAGATTTCAGAGATGGACATGTATAGAGTCAGCAACAAGAAACTTGTTATAATTTTTACTGGGAAGAGGAATGTAAGTTTTGGCAAATTTTTTAACCTGAGAAGACTGAAACTGAGACAGCCTTAGTTCAGAATGCCAAATTCTGCTTAAAATGCTATACTTATAACTATAACCGGGAGCTCTTAAGAGCATATTAAATATCTCATATTCCTGCTTCACAAGATGTCACTGCTGAATTCTCATCTGAGCACCTGGGCCATGAAACTCTTGAAAGCACAGGTGCAAGGCCAGGCCTGAAGAGTTTCCTGCCCCATTTTTACTGAGACCAAGTCACAGAGCTCCAAACAAAGCATACTTTGATAGCACTATAGGTGGTGCAGCTTAACCAATAAAATATTATTATTATTTTTTCTGACACAGGGTCTTGCTATGTACTCTAGGCTGGCCTTGAACTCACAGCAATCCTGCCTCAGCCTTCTGAGTACTAGAATTATAGGTATGTGCCACCAAGCCCTACAGTAAAATAATGTGACAGGCAAAACTACTGGATCTTATGTTATGGTAAAAGATGAAATGTGGCTCCCTAGCTCCTGAAATGTCTATGGGTTCTGAAAGCTGAATCCTAGGTGTCTCTAGGTGGTACCTAACCAGTAAAAGAAACATTTTAAAAGACTCTATAGCCTGGCATGGTGGTGCATGCCTGTTATCCCAGCACTCGGGAGGCTGAGGCAGGAGGATCATTGTAAGTTCGAGACCAGCCTAGGGTACAAAGTGAGCTCAAGGCCAGTCTGAACTACTCAATGAGACCCTGTCTCAAAAAACAACGAAAAAAAAAAAAAAAAAAAAAAAAGAAAAAACCCTATATACTCTTAGACATTAAAGATGAGTGAGGAAA
This sequence comes from Dinomys branickii, assembly GCA_004027595.1. Classification (NCBI taxonomy): domain Eukaryota; kingdom Metazoa; phylum Chordata; class Mammalia; order Rodentia; family Dinomyidae; genus Dinomys; species Dinomys branickii. The sequence goes on along the minus strand of PVLD010006902.1, from coordinate 48,954 downwards.
CTGGTTCTTGCTAAGACTCCAGGCTCTTAGAAGCTCACTTGCTAAGCATGCCACTGCCCGTTCTGTCTTCTCCTGTGAGCAACATCAGATTAACTGAGCTGGGCATGATGGCGCATTCCTGTAATGTCAGCACTGGGGAGGCTGAGACAGGAGGATCACTTCAAATTTGAGACCAGGCTGGTGTACATAGTGAACTCAAAGCCAGCTTGAACTACAGAGAGACCCTGTCACAAAAAAATAACTGACTTTGAATTTCCCAGACTACAGACCTTATCTCCCCTTGCCTGTCACTAATAATCCACGGTGCCTGGAATCACTTCCTTTTCTTAGGCCTAGCTTTACAGCAGATATAATTAACTAGACTTACTTGGTGTCAGACATTCTTGTTATACTCTTCCTTGTTTTTACTATTGAGGGCAAGGCCTACTTTTGTTCATGGTTATTTAAATAAGCTCAACAGAAAACTCTAAAAGAAAAGCATACAGAGTCAAAATTTTTCATGGGAAACTTTCAGGATGATGACAGAATAAACAGAAGAATATATTTTAAACTATTTGATTGATCTTTAAAAAATCCAGTCACATTTCTAAATCAGACTTTTAGGGAAAACTTGAAATGACAAATATCCTTCTTAGCATATGGCTGGAAAGGAGCCATCAGATGGTAGCCAGTTGTCTTTCAAGGGATAAATGAGAAATGCAAGAATTCCTTACATTAATGAATGAAGCATTGATGTAATCAGAATCTGGAACCCCTTCGACAGGTGTCAGGTGTACTCTAGAGTGGTCATCTAGGAAAAAACACAACAATTATTACTTTAATAGATTCCAATTTTATGTCTCACTATTCCTGAGATATCTGTAGTTCTGTATGTATTAAGATATCCATCTATCAAGGTGTCACTCCAACATTATTTGTAATGCCCCAAATTTGGAAATACCTCAACTCTCAAAAGGGAACTAAATATCCATACATAAATACTAAGCAGTCAATAAAAAGGAAACTTTTTTGGGGGGGGTACCCGGGATCGAACTCAGGACCTTGTGCTTGCTAGACAGGTGTTTATGCCACTGAGCAATATCCCCAGCCCAGGAAACTGTTTTGACAGACATATTGATAATATATTGTAAGAAAAAGGACAATGTATACACTATATCAATTATATTTTAAAATATATAAAACATAATGCTCAGTATTGGTGATGTCTCAAATTTTTCTTGGTCTATAGTCCACAAATACAAATTTGAGCTAGTATCTCTGATATATGTTCATTTATTGATAAGTTATACACAAGTACTAATGTAATTATGTACCCCCAAAACAAAATTTTTAGAAGATGAATTTTTAAAAAAAGTAAACATAAAAATAAAGTTCACACCCTGCTAGATTATGCATATCCTATTCTGGAGACTACTGGCCTACAAAAGTATCTGTTACATGACAGACCACTTCATTAGCAAAGACCAACTCTAGGAAGAGGTTATGAAGAAAATGCTGTATTGTAATTTATCTCATTGAGAACTACAAAAAGGGCTGGAGATATAGCTCAGTGGCACAAGTGCATGCCTGGCAAGTGCAAGGTCCTGAGTTCAATTCCCAGTACCAGAAAAAAAGAAAATTACAAAACTACCACTCCAACAATGTACTTCCTGTCTAGTACTATGAAGCTGCCCTCTTTGGCCTCCTAGAAACTAGGGCTGCAACAAAATTCTAACCAACTACCCCAACTCTGTGGGGTTGCCAGAGGAGTCATATAAAGGTTCTTACAGCCAGAAGGCTTCACCCTACTCAAGCTACTGCCCTCCTGTGAAAAATTGTAAGATTTCCCATCCTCAGAAAATCCGGCTAGATATGTAGTTTCAGTTTACAACCCAAAAACCCTACAAACACTTACAAGGCAAGATGTTTACATATCGATTTTTTTCCTTGTTTTCCTCCTTAGAGGCAGCCTCACAGGTGGCCTGGATAGGACAAACAGGGAGAGCCTAAAAGGTTAAGGAAAATTAGAGTTATTAACATGAACAAATACTAAACATGCAGAATGTTGTACTAATCCCTGAACTAGTACAAGTCCTATCTTTTCTTGAAGAACAGGGCATGGACCCAGATGAATATCTGCAGTCCAACAGAGAATGTATCTCTCCCCTATTTAGCTGCAAGCTCCTTAGAGTTTAACACCAAGAATCCCTAGACGCAAAATGCCCTTCCTGCTACTTCAGTATAAACTCAGCACACTCTATGTGGTTTCAATGCTGGGTTAAAATGGAACACCTGTAAACAGCAGTGGGCGACATAACAGAAAAAAATGGGCCATTCATTCTCATGCTAACCACTATGTAAAGATGAGCTGCACTTCAGAGAAGGTTCCTGCTGGGCCATTTGGCCATGTGGAGCAGCTTCTTAGCTGTGGCTCCAAAATGACTTTGTGTGATTTTCCCCTCCCCATGAATGATCTTAATTGTTTCCAAGAGGCCTCTACATGACCTACCTTTAAATATTTATTTTTAAAGTCTTTTTTTTTTTTTAAAGGGCTGATCTACTCTCCCAGAGATTCACAGAGGGATAGGGCACTCTGCCTTTAAGGATGTGCGGTAGGGAAACAAGGACTGGTGGGTGGAACAGGTGGGGGGTGATTTACATATGCAGCAGTTGGGAAGCTAAGTTGTATGAGGTGAGACTGAACGTGCAAGTTTTAGAGTAAATGTAAATTAGCACAGGAAAGTATGTGGGCAAGCGTAAAATGTTTTGACATGAGATAGCCTGGGTTGTGTCAGCTTAAACAAATTCATCAAACCTTCTAGACCCAAGTTTCCTTATCTGTAACATCGGAGTAATAATATCAAAAGGAGTAAACGGGATAATCTCATGTGGAGCACAAAGAAACATTCAATAAGTGAAATTTAGGAGAGGGGAAGCTACATTTTCTTTGAACTGTTCTCATATGCCCTACATAGTAAAAAAGAAAGGAAAAAAGGGGGTGATTTTAAATTCCAACCTGGATAGCCTCTGGTAAATGATTTGGAAATACGTTTTAAAAGTCTTAAAAAAAGTCATAACCTTGATCTAACAACTCCACGTCTGAGAATGTACTCTGAGGAAACAAAAATCTTTATATTCAAATAATTTATTATGTCGTTATTTATAAGACCCCAAACTGAGAATAACCTTCAGACTCAACAGTCAGGGAATAGTTAAGTAAATTATGATTCATATATTGCTCTTCACTCTTTTTTTCAACAAATATACACTATATATCTCTTAGGCTGAGTACCAGGCTAGGAACAGAGCAAACAGCTGTGAGTCAAACATAAAACTGTTCTTGCCCTCAATGACAATACAGATTTGTGGGTATAAAACAAATAAAATAACATAATTACACACCATGACAAATGTAATGAAAGAACAGGATAGTATCAGAGAGAATTTAAGGGTAGGTAGGTAACATCCTGAGATCTCCAAGACAGAAGGCTCAGCTGTGTGAGGAACTGAAAGGTGAGTGAGGGGTCAAGCACAAGGTCAGGTTGGTGAGGCTGGCAGGAGGAATGAGAGATGATTATTAGCAAGCTAAGTCATTCATTTCCATGTAGGACCTTGCATAGGAAGTCTGGATTTTAAATGCATGAGGAAACTAATGGATGTTTTAAAAGTGTGATTCAATTTTTATCAAAGAATTACTCTGAAGGCTGAGCATGGTGCCACACACCTGTAATCCTAGAACCTGGGAGGCTGAGGCAGGAGGATCACTATGAGTTTGAGGCCAGCCTGGGCTACAAAGTGAATTGAAGGCCAGCCTGAACTGCAGAGTGAGACCCTATCTTAAAAAGACTGGAAATAAAAAATAAACAAAAACAAGAATCCTCTGGTCAGCTGCAGTGGTGCACACCTCTAATCCCAGCACTCAAGAGGCTGAGGCAGAAAGATAGCTGCAAGTTCAAGGCCAGCGTAGGCTACCTAGTGAGATACCCTGCTTCAAAGCAACAACAGGGACAACAACAATTTACTCTCAGGGCAAGACGATGAAACAAGGAATTATGATGTATTGCGTACAAGTACCAACTTCCCCCAAAACATGTAAGCAGTATGTACTACACACATATATTAACAAAATAAAAGTTTGAAAAATCACTCTGGTTACTATGTGGAAAATAAGACTGAAGAGAGGCAAGAATTGAAGCATGGAAGAGAGGCATGGAGAGATGGCAGTGTAGGGGAATGGGTGCATTTGAGGGATATTCTAGAATTAGAATCAATGTAGTCAGAGATGGGAGGAAGGAAATGTGGCTTGGGAGACAAAATCAGCACTGAAGGACAACTCTCAGATTTCTGGCTTTAATCATCAAAAAACCTCTGTGACACAGTAAGGAATCACCAGCCCAAAGGGAACTAGTTTTGCCAGATAGAAGCAAGGGCTTTAAAAAAGGAGCAAATACGCTTCTTGGGAACCAGCATGTGAACAGAAGAAATTAAAATGAAAGACCCCCAAATCAAGGAAAGTAGGGTCCCACAGTTCCTCTGCCTTCAGTTATTCAAGAGACTTTCCTTTTGGAATTAAAACCCTGAAGTTCTGCATGGGTAATTCCCTCTGAACCTATGTGGTCAATACATAAAGGTAGGAGCAAGTGTTTGGAGCTGGATTCTTAAACATGGAACAGAGACATAATTAAGATTTGAATTTCCCAATTCACTCACAGTTTGCCTTCTCTTTCTTCACATATGGTAGATTTCCACAGGTTCCTATCCTGTTACAGATGAGGATAAAATGCCATTTTTTTAAGCCCTCAGAATGGATCCAGAGGCACATCCTTCTCTAAAATTCCTGTATACTCCTTTAAAATAATATAGACAGAGGAAGCGACACAACACTCTTGAAAACAGTCTTCAAACAGAAAGATCAGGATGACAATGACCACCACCTCACAGTCCTACCAGCATCTCTCACTTCCCAAGTCACAATGAAGGAAAATTAGCTGGGGGGGGGGGGGGGCTGGGCTAAGGCTCCTAAAGGCAAGTCAGTAAGAAAGAACCATTGGTTAGCAAGAGAAAAGGTAGGGCTTGCCCTAGGGAACACAGAGTTAGATGCAAAGGTTTAGACTGGAGAGTCTTTGTCAGAGATGAAAACAAGCGGAATCCTACTGCTTTTAGTTTTTAATTTCTACTCTAGAAAACTTGGCTCTTAGCTGAGAATGAGCAGCTGAATCAGTTTAGATGTAAAATTTTCTATGAACACTAGGTGGCACCAACACCATTTCATCTCTTGCTTAAGCATTGAACCAAGGCTAAGTATTCACACACCAAAAAGCTGTTTAGGAAATTTTTCAAATTTATTTATTGAAAGAAAGCATATGCCATTCAACTTAACTTGGAAGTTCTTTTTAGGCTCTTCTTATGTCCCTTTTCTTCTACTTTCACAGATAAAACTGGTATTTTGTGTCACCCTATATATTCTTGCATCCTTAATATATTACAGCCTATTTTTTGATAAAAACAGAATCATAAATCAAGTGGCAACTTGTTTTTGCTCAACCTTATATCCTTTTCAATCATTTAAAAAAAATTTTTTTTTGGTGGTGGTGGTGGGCAGTTTACTGGAAATCGAACTCAGGACCTCATGCTTGCCAGGCAGGCACTGTGGTGCTGAGCTATATTCCTGGCCCCCAACCTTATGTTCTTAAACTTCATCCAGGTTATCGTGTGTAGCTAAGTTTGCTTACTTTACTGCTCAATTTTGACATCATTAACAAAAATGATTTTTCTGTTCTACTGATGAGTAAGTTGTTTACAGTTAATCTTGCTCTGAGCATGAATTTGTATGTTTCTCATGCACAAATAACAAGAATTTGGGGTGTTTCTTTAATCTCAGCAGATAAGACCAAATTGTTTTTCATGGTAGCTGTACCAATTTATACCCCCACAAACCATATTAAAAGGTTGTTCTATATTATCATCATCATTTGTTATTGTCAGAAATGTGTGAAGTGTGGTTTTAATTTATATTTCTCTACTAATGGGGCTCATCATTTTTCAGTGTACTGTTTTAAAAAAGATTTCCTCTCTTATGAAGTGTCTAGTCCAGCATTTTCCCTATTTTCTACTGATTTATTGAATAATCTATAGTTCATTATATGTTCTAGATACTCATCGTTTATCATTTTACCAAGTTTGTGGCTTGCCCCCAAATCTTTATAGTACTTATTGATGAACAGATGTTTTCAGTCTCATACAGTCAAGTTCATCAATGCTTCCCTTTAAGACTTAAAAAAATCTTTTCTTACTGCGGTAGAAATATATTTTCCTACCTCATGGTCTCTACATACTATAGTTCTATCCCTTAAATGTCAGTGATCCTATCAGTTGGAACAGATGTTTGTATCTAGTGTGAGATAAATATTCTATTTATTCCCATAGGGTTGTTCCAATTGTTCTAACACTATTTATTATAAAAACTATTCTTTCCCCAACCAAAATGGCAAGAGCATTTCTGTTATAAATAGGTTTCCAGTTATATACAGATCTGCTTCTGGGATCTCTGCTTTACTTCACTGGTCAATCTACCTATCCCAGTGCCAATATAAAACTTTATAGTAACTTTATACTTGGTAAGGCAGATCTCCTCACCTTGTTCTTCTTCTTCGGGAATGTCTTGGCTATTCTTGGATCTTTTCTCCTCCATATAAATTTTAGAATCAGCTTGTCAAGTTCCACAAAACACCTGTTGGGATTTTTATTGGAATTGCATTGAATCTATGCATTGATTTGGGGAGAATTGACATCTTTACAATATTGAGCCTTCTAATGCATTGACCCTATCTCTTCACTAATTTATGCTGTTTTCCTTTAATGTCTTCAAAAATTTTTATAATTTTCTGTTAAGATTTTATGAATATTTGTTAAATACATTCCTAAGTATTTTACATTTTGGATGCTACTGTAAATGCCATCTTTTAAAGAGTATTACTAGATTTTCTATTTGTGGTCTACATGAAATACATTAATTTTTATGCTGCTTTTATAGCTTATCAATCTTGCTATAGTAACTAACTCTAATAAGTTATCTGATAAGTTTCTGAGTTTTTCTGAAGGTAACATTCTCCTAGTGAAAAATCTGTATTTTGTCTCTGCCTTTGTAATCCTTTTGCCTTTTCCCCCCCTTGTCTCAGTGTGCTGCCTAGGAGCTCCAGAACACACCGAATATCACTCACTTTTCGGTTTGAAATCTCTTTCAAATACTCTCACCTCAGTGCTCAGTGCACAAACACTCTGTCTGCAGTGATGGGAAGTATACTACCTTCCAACTTAGTTCTTAGAAAAGTTCTGTTTAAAAGAACACAAAACCCAGATACACAATTTCTTTTCCATTTCCCTTGTATAAATAGTGTAAAGGCAGTCAACTGCTGCCTTCTCTGCCCCCTGCAAAGCCGGAACCCCCAATTCCTTGGAATGCTGAATGCCAAAACCTTTGTCCCAGTTCCTACTAATTCCCACAGGACACTGGCTGATTCATTTACCAGGAGACAACTCATCAAGCTTGTTCACTCTTTCTCTCAGACGTCCCTTCAGTGCCATCACCAGATGACATATACATGCTTTCCTTACTTGGAAATCCAAGAATTAACCTGTGTTGCTAAGAATGTGCTGAAAAAGGATGTCAAGCTCACCACGCACTGATCTTGGAACTTCACTGGTTCAACCTCTTTCTCTTCTTTTATCCCCTTCCTCTAAGGAGCTAAGCAAAGTTTACCCTTCCTAGCCCTCCTTAAACTCTGAGTATGTTTTAGGAACCTAAGTAAGTGGCTTTCTCAAGTGTTTCTATTAAATCCAATGATTCCTCCTAAAACATATGCTGGTGAATAAAAACGCTGCAGCTTACACACTAGGATAAAAGCCATAGCCTGCAACTTCCACTCGTGGGGATTCACAGAAATCCTGTTAGCTTGTCAAATATCTGAAAACAGTTGTCATGCCCTATGCAGACTGTTCCTTTCAGCTGTTTGCACCATGGTCCAATTTCCTGCTAGAAAAACAATCCACTTGGAAATATCCCTTTCTGCAGCAACCTGGTCACAGTCTCCTGGCACAGTCAAGGGAAGAACAGTAATATGCTATATATTCACTAAAGCACACCATGGCCATTAGCTTCATTTCTCATATTTAACAAAAGCCTATCCTGCTTTTTCAACTTAGTTGAAAGCAGAAGTTGACTGTCATGTCTCAGTCGTCTTCTACTCCTTTGTAGGTGGTGACTTAATAATTTGCAGTTACTTCTAAGATTAAGAAAAAAAAACAGGCAGTCCCTCCCACCCCCTAAAAAACCAGACCAGGCATGGTGGTGCATGCCTATAATCCCAGCACTTGGGAGGCTGAGGCAGGTGGATCACAGTGAGTTCAAGGGCAGCCTGAACTATACAGCAAGACTCTGTCTCAAAAAGAAAAAGAATCCAATGACAATGCAGTAATATACCCAAACATATCCAAGTATTTGTAGATCATTTTAAAAACAAAAATGGGATTATATTTATTTGCAACGTGTGTTTTATTAGTACATGTTTGTGGTACATAATGAATACATTTATTGTGGAGAGTTGGTACATGTACATGACATATCTTAATTCTTTTCACACCCTCTTCCCTCCTTTCTCCCTCTATCTCTTCATCCTCTTCCCATTTCTCAAAAATTTATCTCCCTATTTCCTTTTACTTATCTTTTGTGTTTTGATTTATCTATACTTTGGGTTTCTCATATAAAAGAAACCATATCATTTTTAAGCTTACGTGTCTGATTTGTTTCATTTAACACTATGGATACAAGGTACATCCATTTTCTTACAAATGACTCAAATTTATCCATCTTTATAGCAAGGTAGTACTACATTGTGTATAAATACCTCATTTTCTTTATCCACTCAACTGTTGATGACATATAGGCTGCTTCATAACTCAGCTATTATGAACTGTGCAGCTATAAACATTAAGTATGACTGTATCATTGAATGTCCTATCTACGTCAATACCTTTTTTCTATTTCTTGTGAGCTATATCCCCAGACCTTTATTTTGACACAGGGTCTTGTCAAGTCACTAAGTTGCTCAGCGTGGGATTGAACTTGTGATCCTCCAATCTTAGCCTCCCAGAGCACTAGGATTACAGGCATGTGCCCTCATGCCTAGCTAATACATTTATTTTAATGACAGTATAGAATTTCATAATGGATATATGAAATCATTTAGTCATTCTGCTATTTGGTAGAAATTAATTTTTATTTTCTTTTACTTGCTATTACCAATAAAAGCATTGTAATATTCTCTTGTTTGGTTTAGCATCCAGGAAGAGAGGCACAGTGACCCACCTCATCTATCAGACCCACTTCCTAACAGCAAGTCAGCTGTAAACCCCCATAACCCAGTCACCTCCCCAAAGTCCCACCTGCGATCATATATAAATGTGGCCATCTTTTCCAAAACTGTAGAACAAATTTAGTTCGTGAACTGAGGTACTGCTGTAAGTATCTGTCTCTATGAGAAGTTCCTCTGTTAAACAGAGTTTTAGAAGTTAGATCAGCCGGGCATTGTGATGTACACCTGTACTCCCAGCACTCCAGAGGCTAAGGCAGGACAGTAGCCGTGAGATTGAGGCCAGCCTGGGATACAGAGAATTCAAGGCCAGTATGAATTACAAAGCAAGACCCCATCTCAAAACAAAACTAAATAAAACCAAAACAAAACAAACAAAAAAACAAAGCTAGGTCAGATAGTGTAAGCATTTAAATTTTGGTTGACACTGGAAAAATCATCCTTCGAATACTGTATATACCAACTTAAACTCTCCTTACTTCTGTATTAGGGTATCTGTAATCCCTTTTCCTCACATGTGAAACCAATCTTTTGAAATTTTCAAATCTGATAGGGCCAAAATAATATTTACTTTTAGCCTGCACTTTCTTGATTACTAGATGTAGCGGATCCTCCTTCCTTTTCCTTTCAGTGATATTGAGTGTCTAACCCATGCTATGCAAGTGTTCTATTGCTGAACTATATCCTCAGCTTTTATATTGTGTAATACTGGAGTTTGGGTTTGGATTTAGATCCTCTTGCTTCAGTTTCCCAAAGTGCTGGGATTATAGGTATGCATCACCACACCCAGCTCTCAGCTCTTTTAAAAAAATTTTTCCCTACAAGACAAGATCTTTGTAAGTTGTCCAGGCTAGCCCACAACTTGGGGATCCTCTCGCCTCTGTCTCCTGAGTACCAGGGATTATAGTCATGGGCTCCCACACCGAGCACTGATCTTGTTTACAGACCATTTATATATTTCTTCTGTACACTCCCAATTTTCCACTAGATTTTTTACATTTTTCTCACAGGTTTGAAGAATCTCTTTATACAGTATAGAAACTTGTTCATCTATCTCAGATATATAAGTTCTCCCAGCTAGCCAATTTTTTATGGTACCATTTGTCATAGAGATGTTTAACATTTTAAAAATTATTTTGTTCTTTTATCATTTATAACAATAATAATCTCATGTACAGGTACAAATTCTCTATTATGAATGTGATCCTTATATATATCTAAAATGTACCGGTAAAGTCTAATTGAAGAAAAAACTTCCAATTATATACATTAAAATAACTAGAAAAAGGAGCTTAAAAAGGAGCTTGAAGGCTACCAGCACAAAAAATGTTCATCACCCTCAATGGTCACATTTCACAATGTAAGAATTTATCAAATTATCAACACTGTCATATAACTATATACAACTAGCATGTGTCAATTAATAACACATTTTAAAGAGGATATCTGAAGTCTACTTAACATTTTAATGTATTAACTTTCTTTCTTATTTTGGTACCTAAATCATGTATTTTGCTTAAGAAGGCCTTCCTCACCTGATGATTATCAAAATACTATTATTTAAAATTAGTATGTTTGCCCTATGTACTGTTCCTTCTCTTCTCTGCCTAGGGTGACAGTCATACCTGACCTACTGTTATAGTTTATATTTAGATGGCTCCCCTAAGGCCCCATGTGATCACAGGTGGGACTTTGGGGAGGTGACTGGGTTATGGGGGTTTACAGCTGAATTGCTGTTAGGAGGTGGGTCTGATAGATGAGGTGGGTCACTGTGCCTCTCTTCCTGGATGCTATGACACAGGCAGATATTCTTTTGCTATGCTCTCCTGTCCTGCCTTGGAGCTGCTGGACTATGGAAGCCTCTACAAACTGGGGCCAAAATAAACCTCTCTTTAAGTTGTGAGTATTGCATATTGTGGTATTGAGGCCCAATGACAAGGAAAATGACACCTACGCTGGACCGATCAGATTCTCTTCCCCAGGATTTTAACATTGGCAAAAGCAGAGGCTTCCCTAAGCGAGCCCCAGAGCCATGAAGGCAGCTTGCTCTCATCTTTTGATTCTCCCAGTTCTTCCCAATAGGTAACTGTTCGCTTTTTGCTTAATTGAATTTTTTTTTTAAGGCAGGAAACTCTTGGTACAAAGTAGACAAGATCAGAGTATTATATGGTCTCTTAGAGGCTCAACCTTTCTACAGACACCTTCACTATGTCCTGAGTAAGATCTATACATGGGCCTTGCTGGAGGGCCTACACTCCTGAGGACAGCACTAGCATCTTTCAGAATGATGGAAATAGGAGGCAGCCAGACAAGGTTACCTGGGTGCACCCAACAGACTAGCATGCTTTATAAAGGGCCTCTCTTATTCAACTCCTAGCCTTGTATCATTTCACTGACCCAGAACCCTGCAATAAGAGGAACGCCAGGCACTTTTGAGGAAGAGACATACCACAGCACATCAACACTCATACACCATGAACCTTTCTCTTTATCTTTCTGCAAGAATCTGCCATCATTTATTATGGTAACTGTACTGGGTAAAGGAAAATGCATTGGGGTTTACTGGGTTCTGGTCTTACAGTAAGTTGTTCCTGGGAACCCAAGACACCATTATGTCGGAATGAAAAGTTTTGGTATGAATTGTCCTCACATTAGGAGATACCCATTAAGTAGAATATCCACACTGTTTCCCTAACTCCCTGGATAAAGACCATTATAGAAAGAGCAAATGCAAACTCCTGGAGCAGTGATCTCTCTTTACCAAAATGCTAAGTCCTTAGCTGAATAGCAGACATCTTAAGCGCTACTGAAGACTTAAAAGCTGCAGAATAGCTGGGTACAGTGGCATGTTCCTGTGGTCCCAGGTATTTAGGAGGCTGAAGCTGGAGAATCTCTTGAGCCTAGGAGTTTGAGGCCAGCCTAGGTAATATAGTGAACAATGATGAGACACTCCAATGACATCTCTTAGTTCAGCAATGGCCAGGAATGAGTGCTCAATAACTATTTTACCTCCCCTGAAAGCCACCAAACAGATTAACACAAAAGAAACTCTGGATTATGGTAAACGAAACTAGAAGGGCCTGCAGAATTGCAGTTGCTTTCTCAGTAACTCTTTTTTGTTACATTAACATATAATTTCTGGTACCTGGAATCTTCCTAGTAAGGGGTCAAATGTATGTTCTTTTTAGGTTACACAAACCACCTGAAGCAGTTTTCCTCTTGTGAAAGGAGCTGCCTCATGGACAAACCTTTCTGACCTTTCTGTGCTGTGATCTGGTTCATCAGGACTTTGTCTCACTGTTTCATAGGATATCACTCTTACAACCAGGCTAATGACATTGAGACCACAGAACCTGAAGAACAGGAATTATGTGCCTTATACATGCTAGACATAAAGTAACAGTGGCTTACCACCTCACGCAAGTTTTCTGAAGGTTAAAGGTTTGCAGGATGCCAAGAAATCTCCAAAATAAAGGACAAATTGCTGTTCCTTGCTCCACTACCCTTCTCCCAATACAAGAGAGGATAAATGCTTGTTGGGCCACTTGGGTTTTGGAGATAGCATGTCAGTATTCTGCTATGACCCATTTATTGAGATCAGGGGGAAAAAAGTCTCTCCCACTGATGTAGGACAGGGAGAATTGGCTGTGGTACAGTCTGTGGGTTTCTAAACTGTCCATGGTAAGGCTGAGCAGGAGAATCATGAAAACCTTCACGATACGTGGACAAGACCATGATCTGCTCAGCAATACCATGCTTGAACCTTAGAACTGGACTCTAGAATAGATACTAGGTATCAAAATGACTTCAGTTTCCCACACTAAGTATTATATGGCCCCAGGAACACACAAATTTTTTTTACAGACAGTAAGACACAAATTTGCACATGATTGGCAGAATTGTACCACAGCTGGAAAAGACGTGTATAGCCTGCCATAAATTCATTCCTTTGACAGATACTTCTGATTTCCTCAGGATGTCAATAGCTCTCTAAGGAAAAAAAGAAGTCCAGCCTCATACACACATTGCTCTGTGTACACATGCTGGTCCACGCTGAAGTACACTGCTGCGAGGGAACATGCTGTACTTAAGTGATAGCTCTGAATGAATATAGAAAGAAATTCTCCCAGTGAACAGAACTTCAAGCACTGACCACTCTGTCTCACAGGAGGTCAGAGTCTAAACTGATCCCAAGACAGTGAATAATGGGAATAAAAGAGACAGAAAATATTTATGCTCTATGTGAATGCTCCCTATATAGCATGTACTGCTTAGAACTCAGGCAATGCTGGTCAGTCTTTCCTTTGCTATCCCAGTGCTGGCCTGATGAGCTCATAAACATATTGGCCATACCACTGTATCTGTCTGAATCTGCCTATTATGCATCTTGGAATACCACCATCTTCCAGGGATTTAGCAAAATGCTTTATGATAGGACCATAGGAAATCAGCTACAAAGAACTCCTTTCACAAATAAGAAAGAATATGGCAAAGGGATCATAGACACGTTACTCAGAAGTAGTTGGTATCACACATTATAATACTATACAATAACTATCACAGACCAGTTGTGAAGCTGCAGCTAGGGTGCAGTCTTGTGAGACGTGGCAAATGTTCTAAAAAAGTAATACTTTATTTTTTTTTTTTTGGCGGTACTGGGGATCGAACTCAGGACCCTGCGCTTGCTAGGCAAGCGCTTATTCCACTGAGCTATATCCCCAGCCCAGTAATACTTTATTAAATGGTATTGTTTTTCCCAATAGCCAAAGAAAAGGATCCAAGTTATTCCATTAATTCTTGCCTGGTAAACTTGTTCCAGCTTCAAATCATACCTCTCATTTCCATCTATGCTGTATATCAAAGTCAACAGTTTCTTTCTTGTTTCTCTCACCTTTGTATTTTCTTTTTCTTTCCTTCCTTCCTTTCTTCCTTCTTTCCTTCCTTCCCTTTCCCCTCCCCTCTTTTCTTTCTTTTCCTTCTTTTTGTTTTCTTTCTCTCTCTTTCCTTCCTTCCTTTCCCCTCCCCCTCTTTATTCTTGTTCTTTTCTCTTTTTCTCTCTTTCTGAGACAGGTCTTGCTCATAGTTCAGGCTAGCCTTGAACTGACTGTATAGCCCAGGCTGGTCTTGAACTTATGATAATCTTCCTGCCTCAGCCTCCTAAATGCTGGGATTACAGGCATGTGCCATCTTACCTGGCTCAAAGTTAATGATTTCTTCAAGGTACAAATCTGACCCTATGGCAGTAGAGCAGATATGAGTGGTGATTAACCATGTCAATTCCTTCTTGTTCTCAGAGCTCTTACTCTGTGAGGTTTTCCACCTAGACTCAGGAATAATATGGATTGGTCTCAGTCAACTGTAGTAGTCTTATTTCTTTCTTGCTCATGACTGGTTTAATTCTTTTTTCTTTATGGTACTAGGGATCAAACCTAGGGCCTCATGTATACTTGGTATGCGCTCTACCACTGTACTGTACACCCAGTCCCTTTGACTGGTTTGAGGAGCATGTAACAAGGGAAGTCTGTGGAAGCTTTTGGGAAAAAGTTCCTCACCAATAAAAAGAAGCAACAGGTACCCTTTTCCCACTGGACTTCACTGTACCTCCACAGGATGCCTAGAACTGGGGCAACCACTGGCATAATGCAAGCAGCCCATCTAGGAGAAAAAAGCTGACACAGTGCAGTGGGAAGATGTGAAACAGTTTAGCAATGCCCTGGTCAACAAATCAGTCAACTGTGGAATGGCTCTGCTAAGTTGTTAAATGCATTCCCCCTTCCTTCACCACTGACACTCAAGGTTAATCTACCAGCTCTTTTAGACTTAACAACTGCTGCAGCCCCCAACTGCATTTCCTGTAATGTTCAGGCCTGCTGTGGGCTACTCTCCATAAAGCAGTCAGAATCATTTTCTCAAAACCCAATTTAATTGGGTCATGACTTTTCAGTTCTCTCCTGGCAATCTATGAGATCAGTGGTCTTGCTCAGCCCTCCATCACAATTTCATCTTTACTCTACTACATTCAGTCTCTGCCCTTCCACACAAAGCTCTTTAATTTTTTGGATGTACCTTTCCCTCACTCCTGACAATTTGTTCCTGCTATTTCCAGTGCTTGGAATGTCCCTGTTCCCCACTTCCCATTCTTGCTATTTCTACTTCTTCAAGGAAGCTCATCTGACGGGGATCACCAACTGGTGGTTTATATACGTTCTGTTTCCTTAGAGTTATAAAAATATAAATCTCAGAATAGGGGTATATCATGTATGGGTGGGTACAAATTCCATATGATGAATGTGATAAAATCTAAATTGTAGCAATAAACTTAATTAAAAAATACACATCTCAAGATAAGGCCTGTGCACTGTAGTCTGTCATAGTCCCCATTTTTCACACTCATCTATTCCTATGCCTACTTTATATACTCAGGGCCCCTGCTCTAGATCTCTTAATATCGGGTCCTACAACTTGTACTAGTCCTTCATGTCCTGCATTATGCTTTGAATTCTTTTGTTTTGCAGATAGGGTCTCACTTTGTAGTCCAGGCTGGCTGGCTTTGAATTTATGGCAATCCTCTTGCCTCAGCCTCCCAAGTGCTAGAATTACAAGCAGGCACCACCATGCCCAGCTACTTTAAATTTATAGTTACTTTTGCTCCTGTTTGTGGAGGTTTCCTCACTGGGCAGTGAATTACTTGAGTATAGGGACTGGACCTTTTTTTGCTCTTGATCAAGTTGCTGGCATCTAGCATACTACCTAGAACATATTAGACGCCTAGTAAGTGTTTATTAAACAAATGAAGTAACAATTGCAAGCATGAATGGATGAATAGAGGAATGGGTTGATGGGGGGCAAAGCAAAACCTTTACTTCCTGTTCTTGGTCACATAGGAAGAGTCAGATGAATTTGGTAACAATTTCTCACCTCTTAAAAAGTAGCGACTTGCTTTCTACCTTATGACTCAAAAGGCACAGCCTTGGGTCTGGCTTCTTCCCTGTTTACAAATCAGCCTCAAAAAAGAACTCACATTGAATTCTTCTCTGAAGAGCTTATTGTCATCCGCCATTCTCCGGTTAATTTCCTCTTCCAGCTTGTCCACAGGCAGCGGTGGGTACTTTCTGTTGGTGCTTGGGGACCTGGCCAGAAGTGGCACACTCTGGGGCTCTGCAGTGCACAAAGGTGAAGGTCAGGCAGGTGCGCTGGATGCAGCTTTTTCTGGAGACTAACTTGGGGATTCTATCCCATGGATCAAGCTTCTAAAGAACCAAAGCTGTCACTTCAAGAGTTTTAGTTTTTTTTTTTTTTTAAATAGTCTCATTCTTTTAAAAGGATTGGAAATCTCTAATGTATTGGTTTTCTTCCCCACAAAGGTACCCCATGCCTTACCCACATCCTCAGTGCGGCCGTTCGATAAGCGGAAAGAATTGGAATGGCTCCCAGCTTGTTTGTATTTCTTAAACCTAATGAGAAAATGTTTGAAATGAAAAACTAAGCACATAGGCAGGAAAGGCCAATCATTGGCTCTGCAGGTTTGCTTCTGCTTCACCCTGGCACTATAGAAGCCAACCCAAGTAACACCACTAGTCTGTTCTGGCTTATATGGCTCCCCTGTCAGCTCCCAGGCCAGACCCGAAAGACAGCAGAGCTACGCCAAGAGGCAAAACAGTGAGTGGAATTTGTGGGGAAGACAGAAGATCTATATAAAGCAAAAACCCTGGTGCTTCCCCAGTGAGTCTGAGGGCCTCAGGGAGAATATGGCTCCAGACTGGGTAGTCACAGGACTCCTATGAAATGATAGACACAGGCCAAGCTGTAAGAGTCACATAAGGCCCCCTCTTTAATCTTGCAGAAGAGAGGGAGCAATAAGCACGGTAAGTGAAAGATAAGTCAGACTTAGACCCAAGTAGTCAAGGCAGTAGCTTTAGCAGGAAGACAACAAATGTACCTTTTTCTTTCTTGGGTCCTTTTCTTGATTCTGCTCCCCATTTGAGCCACTGAGCTACAGCCCCAGTCCTCCAGGAGGTTTTTACTGAGCATGTAAACTTACTGGCACCTTTTTGGGGGTTACTTCCACAAGGCTACCACTGAAGATCCTAACACATTAGTCACTAACAACACCGGCTGTGGCTTTTTCATCTAGTGTTCAAGACCCTATTCTAGGCTTAAGGGTGAACTAGAGTTGGGAGAATGGGTTTGGACACATGGAAGTAAAAGACTATAGAGTTTGTAAACTATTTCTCCATAAAATTTTAACCTTAACACTACCATGAGTCCTTCTTCCTCCACCTGACTTGCCCTTAGCCTATCGTCCTCTGGACTATGTGGGCTTACTGAGACATGAGGGTACTGAGGTAGTCTAAGGGAATGCAGGAACATTAGCACTTACCTTAACATGTACAGAAGTATGATGATACACACAATCACAAGCAGAGAGGACAGGGCTACTATCACTGCAATAATTGAAGTCTCATCTGAAACCATGAGAAGAGAACAAGTCATCACTGTGCTGTGCAATGAAGGGCTCATTCAGTGCTCCTACAGATGCAAGGATACACAAGGGGGAGGGGAGAGCACTAGCCCATCTCCCCCTGCCATCCCAGAGCTATGGGGCAGGAGGTGAAGGGAGGAAGGAATACACAGCCAGTGACATGAACGAAGATATCATATATTTGCTTACTCGTGTCTCTGTAAATTAGAATAAAAGGTTCTGAAGGCAGGTTTATTCATTGCTATCTCTTTTGAGCCAAAACAGTACCCAGCACGTAAAAAGCACTACAAGAGTCAGGTGTGGTAATGCACACTTAAAATCTAGTTACTCTGGAAGTTAAGCAGTAAGAACATAAGCTTGAAACCAACCTGGGAAACTTAGATGCTGTTTCAAAATAAAATATGTAAGAAGGGTTGGAGATGTAGCTCAGTAAGTGGGTATTTGTATACCACATGCAAGGCCCTGGGTTCAAGCTCCAGTACCCCTCCCGCCCCCCCAATACTATCTGGCTATATAAACATTATCAATCAAGATGGCAAGCTTGGTGTACAGGGTCAACACTGTACTACTCTCTTCCAGCCTCAAGGGGGTCCATCTCAAGGCATGTTCAGCTTCCAGATCACCATGCTGAGTGGAAAGGAATTGTCCTGGGCCACATATAGCATAGCTTATATATATGAGCGATATGATCTCATTTAAAAAAAATATTTTTCATTGTAACATAAAAAAAACAGCCTGTAGGATGGAAAGAGGGTATTTCTCTTTCTCTTTGAGACAATATCTGGCTAAACTGCCTAGGCTGGCCCTAAATTCGTGATCCTACTGCCTCAGTCTCCCATGTGCTAGAATTATAGGCCTGAACCACCACGAGGGATTTAAAAGGCAATTTCTCTATCATAAACCCACATGACTTCCTGACACAGTGAATAAGATTATTAACTGAGACAAAGACATGACTAGACCCTGAGATACCAAACAGTTAGGTACTCCCTTCTTTCTCTGCCCCATATCCTTTCCCTCAGGCATCTTTTGCCAGAATCCCAAGCATGCAATGTCGCAAGGGCGAATGGATGAATGGTTGCAAGGGTGAAGGATCCTGCTAACCCATGGGGCCTGGATCCTTTTCCACCCTGTACCTCATCCCAGTTTTCATACCCATGACTATGTTAGAACTTATCCTCCTTTTTATCTGATAGCATTCATTTAAAAATTTTTATGGACCAGTAATTTCATGTCACTGGGAATACAGAAGTGCTTAGGCAGATAAATGACAGAAAGCTTACATTCTGTGGGGAAAGGGGGGGGAGCTGTTTATAAACAAGTAAACATAATTTCAGACAAGGGTGAGGGAGGAAGGAGAGAAGGAGAAGGAGAGGAAGGGGAAGGAGAGTAACAGAAGGAGAGAGAAGAAAGAAGAGTCAGAGGAGACGAGAAGAGGACAAGAGGAGGAGGAGGAATGATTAGGTGATGGAAAGTGATGGATGGGGAAGACAGTGATAAAGTCGTCTGGGCACGTCTCTGAAGAGGTTGTATCTAAGCACAGCTCTATAAATGAGAGAAAGTAAACTATGCAAAAATCTGGTTGAAGAATTTTCTAGGTAAAGGGAACAACAAACGTTAAGTCTTTATGAACTTGACAGAGTCAGGAAAGATCAGTATGGTGGGCAAAACAGTAAGAGAGATGGGTAGGAGGCAAAAGATACATTTTGTATGTCATGGCAGTAAGTGTGGGTTTAATTCTTGAATGTGATAGGAAAACACTATGTGATTGGAGGGACCTGAACAGAGGCAAAATTAACTGGGTTTTAAATTATTACTTGCAGTGCTGTGGATTGAACCCAGATGGATTTATATTAAAGTTTCTATTTATGTATAGAGATCAGCTAAAGCCAAGAGCAGTGGTTCACATCTGTAATCCCAGGAACTCTGGGTGCTAAGGAAGGAGGATCCTAAATTAGCAAGCAATTTAGCAACAATCTGTCTCAAAACAAAATAGAACTAAAAAGGGCTGGGAATGTAACTCAGTGGTAGATTGCTTACCTAGCACAGGCAAGGATGTGGGCTCAATCCCCAGCACCAGAGACAAAAGAAAACAAAACAAAATCAGCTATGCTGACTCATGAACAGCAGCCATTAGGTGGTAGGTTTCTAGTCAAAAATGGTGTCACGGAAACCAAGAGCAAAATTTTCAAGGAGAGAGTAAATTAATCAAATACTACCAACAGATTAAGCAGGCTAAAGATGGCCAAGTGACAGCTTCTGATGACCTTCTGCAGTGGTTTCAGTTGAGTATGGGTGAGAAAGCCAAAACAGACTAAAACTAAGAAAGAGGAGAGGTGAGACAATCACTCCTTTTATGAGGATATTTACACGAAAAGATATAGAGAAAAGGAGCAGCAGTGAAGAGGGAAATGTGGGGTGTAGACAGGGGTGTCTGTATTACTAGGTATTAAATTCAAAGCCTTTGGACTGAGCTACATCCCCAGCCCTTTTTGAGTTATTTTTAAGACAGGGTCTCACTAAGTCACGAAGTCAGGTTTACGCTTAAATGTGTGACCGTTCTGCCTTGATCTGGGGTCACAGGCATGTAACCCATGCCCTGGCGGTTTCTGTGTCTAAGAGACGAGGCACATTACACCACGTTTCTTTGGTGGCAATGATGTGGCTCGCATCTTAAAATGAGCATTTACACTGGTGACCACTCTCTCCTCTTTGAAATACTTTCTCACTTTACATGCACAGCACTCTATGGATCCTCTTTCTAGCTGCTCCATTCTTCTCCTTTGCTGGTCGTTCCTCTGCTAATGCCAGGTTTCTAACTGTGGGAACTCCTCAGATCTCTGTCCTTGGCACTCTTCTCTACATTCTACCGAGGTGATCTGACGCTCTAAGCACAAAC
The DNA here is from genome assembly GCA_004027595.1 of Dinomys branickii. Lineage (NCBI taxonomy): Eukaryota > Metazoa > Chordata > Mammalia > Rodentia > Dinomyidae > Dinomys > Dinomys branickii. The sequence goes on along the minus strand of PVLD010006902.1, from coordinate 28,226 downwards.
GATACGCCAGCAATGCTCACATCTACTTGCTTCTGACGTCTCCTCTGAGCTTCAGGCTCTCAATTGCTTATCTGTCACCTCCACCTTAAATTTCATAGTCAACACAATCTTTCTGATTTTAAGCCTTTTCTTCATCATTCAGTGGCTAGCACTCCCATTCTGCTGTTAAAGTTAGATGTGTAAACTACCTTGATTTCTTCCTCTTGTTTTTTTTCTATATTCAGCCCAACTCCAACTAATGTCTTTAGGGCTCATATCAATACCTCATACCTATCTATCTTTTGTTCATTCTATATTGCCACCTACCACTGTAGTCCCAAACTCTAATTTCTGTCACCTGGACCATCATGGTAAGTTCTGACCCAAGCCAATCCATTCTCCAAAAATAGACAGTGATATATAAGACAGCATATCAAGTCATGTCTTTCTCCTTCAAAGGCTTCTTAAACTTTTAAAATACTGTAAAGTCTCATTTCCTTACCCTGGCCCATAAAACTTCCTTTACTTAGCCTTACCTCCCTATCACCTGCCACTCTTTTCTTGCTCACTGAACTTCAGCCACTGGCATCCTATGCTGAATTTATTCATCCTCACACCTCTCAAACATTATTCCTCCGCTTCATATGGCCTCCCTCCATTCTTTGCCTGGCTAACTCCTACTCATCTAGTTTTTACTTTAAGTGTCACTTTCCCCAGAGAGGTATTCTCTGACTTCCAAATACTAAATTTATCATCTCTAAAGTAAGTTATTCTGAAGATTAAATAAGATTATCCACATGTAATTTTTGGCATAGTAACTAGCACAAATTATATATACTCAGTGTTAGCTTTTACTTTCTGGGCTATTCTCAAAAAGCATCCTATTATTTCCCTTGCTAATATTTCTCACGCTTTGTAGTGACACATTTATTTGATTGTAGTTGATGAATGAGTGTACCTCTTTTGTATGATAAATTCCACAGGGGCAAGGATTACATGTTTTGTTTTTCACAGTTTTTCTTAAAAACCTTGCATAGGATCTCACACACAGCAGAAACTAATGATACTGGATTATGATATGCGAATGAACAGAAGAATTAGTAATTTATCACTAAACATGCCTTTGTTAAATTGTAATCACAGACGATAGTATACCAGGTATTACAAGAAGGTAATCAGAAGGGTTGGGAGATAGCTCAGTGGTAAATCACTTGCCTAGCACGTTATGAGGCCTGGGTTCAATACCCAGCAAGGGGATGGAGGGAGGCAGTTGGGCATGGTGGTCCATACCTGTAATTCCAGCACTCTGGAAGGGTGAGGCAGGAAGATTATAAATCCAAACCCAGACTGGCCCAGCTCTGACTCAAAAATTTTAAAAAAGGGCTGGGGAAGGGGAAGGCTCTGGGTTCAATCTCCAGTACTACTTACCTATCTACTTACCTACATACATACACAAATAAATTTCAATTTTAAAATGAGACACCTGGTGATACAAAGGGAAAGCCTTGCCTTGGTATCCAGAGGCTGCACACTAATGGCAGCCTCTGTCCAACTTTCTAGGCTCAGGTAAGTCTTTGTCTAGAACAGAAGTGTGTAAAACCAGCCCAAATCTAACCCACCACTCATTTTTATAAATCAACATTTACTGGAACATAGTCACATTCATTCACTTACGTACTGTGACTGCTTCTGCACTATAGAAGTAGAGATATGTTGATATGACAGAGATTGTATGGTTGCAAACTGAAACTATTTATTACTTGGCTGGCCCTTGATAGAAAAAGTCTAGAACAACCCATAATCTAGAACATTACTACTTTCTTTCCTCTTACACAATTCTACCTTGAATATCCCTTTTTTTAAAACAAAATCCTTTGCTGACTGCTCCCTTTAACAAAATTAATTGTTCCTTTCTTTCTTATACTTTTGTAATAATATGTACCATCCTTATCACATTGGATTAGGGTGACTGACTATACATCCATTAAATAAGAAACTTCTTGAAGATATGGATTCAAGAACACTTCCAGATATCCATAATCTCATTTTATTTAGGGCCAAGGATATAGGTTAATGCTTCCCTAGCATATACAAGGCCCTGGGTTTGAACACCAGCAACACAAAAAACAAAAGAACAGTGCCAGGCAAGTCCTGAAGGTACAGCAGTCAACAAATGAAACTTCTTTGCCCTTATAGGGCAGGTATTTTGGTTAAGGATGGGCAATCTGTAAGTAAAGAAATACATAGACAGTGATACATGCTATTAAAAAAATAAGGCAGAGTAAAAGAAGGAAAGGGGTGTGAAGTATTCTATTTAAAATGGTGTAATCAGGAAAGATCCAGAATGAGTAAATGGAATGGGTATCATCAGGAAGGCATGGGACAGTGCAGTATTGTTTATGACCAAGAAAGCTGATAATTATAAGCAATAAAGGAACAAGGGAGTCATCAAGCCAGGTAACTTGGAAATCAAATGAGAAGTACTATTATAGTTACTATTTAAGCACATTTTAGCTGCCACACACTAAAGTACAATCTTGCATCATTCTTTTAACACTTTAGGTCAAGGAGGGCGAACCTTTTGGAGCTTTCAATGATACAAACAGCCTCCTGCCACATGCATGCCGTGGGTTCACCACCACTGCCTTAGACAGACACCATTATTGAACCTATTTTATAGATAAGGAAACTGAGCAGAGAAATTAACTTGCTCATGATTATACATTTGCAAATCAAATGGAAGAAAACAAAACCACACTACTTTACAGATTCTTCATAAATTTTAGGGCCAAGAACACTTTTCACTTCCAAGCTTTCAGGCAACAACCATCTTCCATCATAAAACTCAGATTTTACCTCTTGGCATCAGAATTATATCCATTTCCCCAATGCTTTTGTTCATGTCTGCAGTATGCAATGATCACAACTCTTGTGCGGGAATCGGTACATTAACACATCCTTTTTCACCCCTTTGCCCTCTTCTTCCTCCCCCTTCCCTTCCCTCTAGCTCTTGGTCCCTCTCCCTTTTGCAAACGCTCTCCCTATTTTCTATTATCTACCTTTTATTTCACCCTTTATTTATATTTTGGGTTTTTCGTATCAGCCATACCATATGGTATTTATTTACTTATTTTTTACCATGTGATATTCAAACTTCTGTGTCTGATTTATTTCACTTATCATTATGGTCTCAAGGTGTATCCATTTTCCTACAGATGACTCAAGTTTAGCCTTCTTTATGGTACAGTAGTATGCCACTGTATAAAAATACCATATTTTCTTTATTCATTCATCTGTTGAAGGCCATATAGGATGCTTCTAAGATTTAGCTATTATGAATTGTGCTGCTATAAACATGGGTATGCATGTATCTACAGTAATACAGTGCCTTTAACTCTTTCAGGAAGGTGTCTAGAAGGGGAACATCTGAGTCAAGTGAAATTTCTAAGTTTAGTTTTTTGAGGAATTGCCATACTAAATTCCATAATGACTGTACTAGTTTACAAGTGCGTCAACAACGTAGAGGGCTTCCTTTCCCCTGCCCAGCCTCTTGTTATTATTTGATTTCTTGATGGTGGCTATATTCTTTCTGGAATAAAATAGAATCTCAGTGTTATTTTAATTTGCATTTCTCTAATGGCCAGAGATGTTGAACATTTTTTCATGTACTTATTAGCCACTTGTACTTTCTCTGAGGAATATCTATTCATTTCAGTTGCCCAGTTTTTGACCAGGTGTTTCATTTTGGAGGGTCTGTTTTTTTTTTTTTTTACACATTTTTATGTAGTCTGGATCCTCTGAGGAATAGTTGGCAAAAATTTTTTCCTTTTCTATAGGCTGTCTCTTCACTCCTGATTGTTTCCTTTGCCATGCAGAAGCTTTGAAATGTGATATTATCCCATTTGTTGATTCCTGATGTTATTTCTTGGGCAACTGAGGTTCTATTCAGAAAGTCCTTGCCTATATCTAGTCTTCAAAAGTTTTACCTATTTTATCTCCCAGCATACTGTTTCTGTTTTAACATTTAGATCTTTGATTTATTTTGCTTTTGGTTTAACACATGGTGAGAGACATGGGTCTAGATTCAGTCTTCTGCATGTGAATAGCCAGTTTTCCCAGCATCATTTGTTAAAGTGGCTATCTTTCCTCCAGTGTTGTTTTCAGCTCCTTTGTCAAAGATCAGATAGCTAAATGTGCCTGGGGTTGTTTCTGCATTCTCCTATTCTGCTCGGTTGATCCACATGTCTGTTTTTGCACCAGTACCATGCTGTTTTTATCAATGTAGATCTGTAGTATAACTTAAAGCTAGGATTGTGATGTCTCTTGTTTTGTTTTTGTTGCCCAGGAATGCTTCTGCTATTCTGGGTCTCATCTAGTTCCATATGAGTTTTAGGATTCTTTTCTCTAGTTTTGTAAGGAATGCTTCGTATTTTGATTGAAACCAAGTTAAATCTCTATGTCAGTTTTGGAAATACGATCTTTTTACAATAATGCTTCTGCCTATCCAGGAACAGGGGATCTCTTTGAATTTTATGGTATCTTCTTTGATCTCCTTTTTAAAGTACTATAGTTTTTGTTGTATAAGTCTTTTACTTCCTTAATTCCTAAGTACTTAATTTTTCTTGATGCTACTGTAAATGACACTGTTTTCCTAAGTTCTTTCTTCATGAATTTATTACTATTGGTGTACAGGAACACTACTGATTTTTGTGTGATTTTGCATCCTGCTATGCTAATAAGTTTGGTTATTAGTTCTAGGGGTTTTTTGGTAGAATTTTTGGGTCTTCTACATAGAGGACCATGTCATCTTCGAATAATGATAATTTGACTTCTCTCTTTCCTCTATAAACCCCATTTATTTCTTGCTCTGGGTAATGTTTTGAGTACTATATTAAACAGGTGTGATGATAGTGAGCATCCTTGTCTTATTCCTGATTTTAGAGAAGCTTTCAGTTTTCCCCTGTTTAATATGTTGGCAGTAGGTTTGTTATGAATGGCTTTTATCAAATTGAGATAGGACTCTTCTAAACCTTCTTCAGCCTTTTTACTTTTTAAATCATGAATGATGTCGGATTTTACCAAAGGTTTTTTCTATCTACTGAGATGATCATACGATTTTTGTCCTTGCTTCTGTTTATGTGATGCATTAGATTTATTGATTGTATATGTTGAACCATCATTGCCTTCCTGGGATAAAGCCTACTTGGTCATTAAAAAAGATCTTTTGGATGATTGCTGCATTCTGTTTGCCAGAACCTTGCTGACTATTTTTGCATCTATATTCTTTAAAAAGATTGGTCTATAGTTCTATTTTTGGTGGGGCCTTTGTCTGGTTTCACAATCAGGGTAATGTTAACTTTTAGGAATGACTTTGGGAATATGCCTTCCCTTTCAGTTTCACTAAAGAGCTTGAGTAATATTGGCATTAGATCATCCCTGAAGTTCTTGTAGAATTAAGTGATGAGCCCACTGGGTCGTGCGTTTTTTTATTGTTTTTTTTACTGCTTCTATTTCACTGCCTGTTATTGGTTTATTCTGGGTTTTGTTTGTTTTTGTTTTATGAGGGAGTTTTTCTATGTAGTTCAAGCTATCCTTGAACTCCCTATGTAGCCCAGGCTGGTCTCAAACTTGCAGGAATCATCATGCCTCAGCCTCATTCAGGGTTTTTGTATCTTCTTTCTTCAGTTATGGTAATTCCTATTTACCTAGGAATCCATCTATTTCTTCTGGATTTTCCAATTGATTGGAATACAGGTTTTCAAAGTAGTTATTAATAATTTTTTGGAGTTTGGTGGTATTCATTGTGATTTCTTTTTCATTTTTAATTACACTGACTTGGGTTTTATTTCCTCTTATAGGTAAGACTAACTAGGAGTTTGGTGGTATTCATTGTGATTTCTTTTTCATTTTTAATTACACTGACTTGGGTTTTTTTTCCTCTTATAGGTAAGACTAGCTAAGAGTTTGTCTATTTTGTTTTCTTTCATAGAGCCAGCTCTTTGATTAATTGATTCTTCTCATTTTTTGCCTCAATTTCATTAATTTCTGCTCTGAACTTCATAATTTCTTTCCTTGTATACTAAGCCTCTGATTTACTAACATTTGAGGTGCAAACTTTCATAGGTATACTGCTGCTGGCTACAAATGAATCCAACTTATGAACAATTCTCCAAGAACGAAACTTGTCTGTTGGTTTTGGATTACTGTTGCTTTTCTAGAGACTTGAGGAGCATCATTAGGTTATTTATTTCGACTTGCTATTTTCTGATGTGAGCTATAAACTTCCCTTTTAGGACTGCTTTCACTGTGTCCTATAGATTCTGGTATACTGTGTACTGACATTATAATTTGATTTTAGGAAATGTCTAACTTCTTCCTTGACTTCTTTTGTGACATTGATTATTTAAGAGTGTATTGACTTTCATGTGTTTTCATAATTTCTATGGCTCCTTTTGCCATTGGATTTTTTTTTTTTTTTTTTTTTTTTTTTTTTTTTTTTTTTTTGTTTTTTTTTTTTTTTTTTTTTTTTTTTTTTTTTTTTTTTTTTTTTTTTTTTTTTTTTTTTTTTTTTTTTTTTTTTTTTTTTTTTTTTTTTTTTTTTTTTTTTTTTTTTTTTTTTTTTTTTTTTTTTTTTTTGGTCTTTGTGAGACAGGGTTTTACTATGGAGTTCAGGATGGCCTTGAACTCAATTTGTAATCCAAACTGGCTTCAAAATTACAGCGATCTTCCTGCCTCAGCCTCCTGAGTGCTGAGATTACAGGTATGTGCCACCATGCCTAGCTGAAATTTTGATTCTTTTGCATTTACTTAAGCATGATTTATGGGCTAGTATGCGGTCTCTTTTGGAGAAAGTTCCATGTACTGCCAAGAGGAATGTATGTTCTGTTGTTGTAGGGTGTACTATTCTGTAAATACCATTACTATGATAATCTAAGAACACCTGCTATGTCCCCTGAAAGTCTCATGTCCTGATAGGTGGGGCTTTTGGAAGGTGACTGGATCATGGATGTCATGATACTAGATTAGTTCACTGATGGGCTCAGAGCTGGGTGTGATGTTGGAAGGTAAAGCATGTGGGAAGAGGTGGGTCACTGTGGGTGTGGCCTGGAAGAGTTACACATTCTTCTTCTTCCCTTGACCTCTGTTCTGCTTCCTGGCTGCCATGTCATGACCTCTTTCTCCTCTGCACTGTTGCCCCACCTTGCAGCCAGCTGGCTATGGACTAAAACATCTACAAACTCTTAGTGAAAATAAACCTCTTCTTCCTTTATCTTGTGAGTACTGAGTAACTTGTCCCAGTAACAAAAAAACTGACTAAGGCAATCTCTTTAAACAAGGGGAGGTTACACACAAAACTCCAAAACCTAATTTGATAAACAGAAAATCACGATGAGAAAAAAATCTTTCATAGAATATCATTTTCCAAACTTAAATGATGATTTAAATAGAATGTTAGATGATTCCCCCTCCCTGTCATGATCTTTTGATGGCAACTTTACTGTTGTCCTGGGCAAAACATGCCACTTCTACGTGAGCCCACACACTGCTGCCCTCTGGTAATCAGGTATTTAGAGTCCAGTTTCAACCACAGACACAGCTCATCAGGCAATAGAGATTTAAATAAGAGGGCTGAAAAATCCATAAAATCCATAAAGGATTTTATAGACTAGAAGACAAACAAGAAGAAGTCAACATGTTTAGAGGTAACTATTGCCTAGAAATCAGATATTAACTATGGCATACAAATTATGGCCTAATATCACCCATCAAAAGGTAATATTAATAAGGAAACACGACAAAGACAGTATTTCTTTTATTAGTTGTTAAAATGCAATGAAGCTGTTAGAAACCTGTAATCTACATTTTAAACACTCTGAATACTTGTTTTGTTAATCTTTTCTATGAGATTAATTTAGAAACAACTTAATGAAAATAAACTACACAGCACAGATAAGGTTACCACAGACTGAGCAGAGGAAACACAGACGAATACTGTTCGCTATGTAAGAGGGACAACAGATACAAGGTGAATGGCTCACCTCTTCTGTCCTTCGAGTCAGAATTACCTGTGTAATAAGTGAAAAACAAATATTCACTTAGGTTAAAGAAAAACAACTAAAGATAAAACAAATTCTAGGAATGTAGATACATGAATAATGTTGAGGGTAGAATGAAGCATCCTCAAACAGCTAGGAAACAGGTTAACCAGATTCACTAAACTGTAATCAGTTGCCTGACATTTACTGTAGCACTGATATTCACAAAAAGCTCAGGAATGCAAGAAAAAATACAAATACATGCTATAAGGACTTTGTATCTTTTGAACAACTAAAATGTAAGAGGACAAAATTATGAATATAAAAGACTTCACTGGTAAAAGGTAATAAAATCTATTTAATAGATATATAAATACATGTATAACATATAACATATATATTGTAATATACATTTTTTATATGCTGACAGAAAATTTTCTTTTTAAAGACCTGTGGCATATTTGCAAGCCCTTATAAATTCTTGGTAGGAGAAATAGTGTAATATTCTTTTATCAAAATTTAATGAAACCAGAAATTAACGAAGTAAAAAACACTTGAAAATTAAAATAAAAATTTAAAAACGTCTAAAAAATATCCATGATAGAAACACTTTTGTGGCAGAACCCACCACTCTCCCTAACATTTATTTCTGCCTCTTTTTGCCTTTGGTATATGTCCTCCTGCTCATCAGCTGAGCACAAAGTTGTACAACTAGAGGTCTCTTATGTTAGATGCAGTCAGCTTTTGGAAAAGAAATTGTTTGTCTCCATTCCTTTTTTTAGGGGCTGGAACTAGAGTCTAATGTTGAGAGAAGATAACCAAGCAGAAAAAAGCAACCTCACTGGGATGGTAGGGTCACACTGAAACGAGAGTTGGTCTCTAATGAGGCAAACCCTCTGCCCACCTCCAGGCAGAGAAACACACTTTGGTCTTATTTTAGTCACTGAATTTTGGTTTCTTTGCCAAGCAGCTTATGCTGCACTCTAACACAACTACCTGCAGGAATACCTCAACATTAAATGTTATCTAACTAGAGAGAATAAAAATACTAATTCAAGACAAAAATAGTACAAAATAAATCAAACAAGGGCAGAAAGAATAAGAAAATACGAAAAAAAAGTGACAGAATTAATAAGCAATAGTAGGTTCTTTGGAAGAAAAAATAGTAAGAGGATAAGAAATATATAAAGTGAAAAATATTTGTAGTTATAAAGGAAATTAAACAATTTTAAGAGTTGACTTTTTCTCAAATTCATTTAAATAAATTCAAAAACATTAATAAAAGACATAGTCTTGTGGCCTCTCAAATGTTAGGCAAGTGTTCTACATCTGAGCTATACCCCTGCCCCCTTTTTCCCCTGCAACTCTTTTTAAAAATTTTATGAGACAGAGTCTCCCTAAGCTACCCAGGCTGGCCTCAAGCTTGTGATCCTCCTGCCTTGGTCTCCTAAATACATAGGTCTAGTGGCTTGTGCCACCATGGCTAGTAAGATGTGCAGTTTGACTGTAAACTTTCAAATTCTTTTCATGAAGCAAAACAAAATACTGATAACTAAAATTTATCAAAAATAGCACACAAAGGAGAAACACAGACCAAGCTCAGTTAAAAAGAGCCTGCAAATATCAACGGAAAAGGTCCTAGATAAACTAGCATCAAACAGATTTCAATGGTTTGCTACAAAAAAAATAAAACATTACCAAGTAGAGTTGTTTCTGTGGGAAAATAAACAATTTGAAGTTTAAAATCCTATTAACATAATCCTTAATAGTAACAGAGCAAAAGACAAAATCATACAGATATTGCTTGCTTTCTGGTGCTGAACTGACAACAGCAAAATTTACTTGACATAAATGTTCTTTAAGAATAAATTTATGTATCTTGAACATGACAAAGTAGCATGTGTATCTCAAACTCAAGAGTTAATATCATGTGAAAAATCACTGAAAATGTCCTCCTCAGACTCAGGTGCAACACCAGGCCATCTGCTTTGCCACTGTGGCCTTACTTTGCTCTGGAGGTATTTGCTAATGCACTTACACAAAAGAGAGAAAAAATACTAAAAATCTGGAGGATACTTGAAGATGAGATGATCTGATAATTTATGGTAACTGTTGAAGAAAATTACCCCAAATATTAAGAGAATGTATCAGTGCAAAATACACGTTCAGAAATCAGTCTTCATATTCTCAATGGTAGTAAACTGAAGACATAATAAAAGCAAATACTACAAAACAAAAAACTACAAAATGAGCCAGGCATGGTAGCATGTGTCTATAATTTCAGGCACTTAGTAGGATGAAGACTCCAAGGACAGTCTGGGCAACTTATGGAGATCCTGTCTCAAAATAAAAAGTCATAAGGACTGAGAGGGTAGCTCAGTGGTAAAGTGCCCTAGGGCTCCATTTCCCACACTGGTGGAAGGAGGGGAAGGAAAGAGAATGGGTAGCTATGGACAGCTAGAATCTCAGCACATGGAAAACTGAGGTAGAGGAGCCTGGGACTGGTCTTAAAAAAAACAGAATGCTTGGCTAGCATGTCCAGGGCCATTGGTTTAATTCTTAGTACTAGGGGAAACAAAACTCATTTGTATATGTGGAAAGGTTTTCAACCTCTCAGAGAAGTACAAATTAATATACATTGAGATGTTGTTTCTCTACCTGTCATTTTGGTAGTGATCCACAAGTTTGCTAAGTTGCTACAGTGAATAATGTGTAGAAAAACATACACTAACAGGGATATAGTTCCAAAAGGAGGGAAATTTGACAGTATCCATAATTTATAAATGCATACTTAACATATACTAGTAATATTCTCATATGTGTCTTTTCTTCGAGACAGGATTGGACATGTAGCCCACACTGGCTCTGAACTCATGATCCTCTTTCCTTAGCCTCCTAAGTACTGGGATTATGGGCATGCATCACCACACTCAGCTTCATGTATTTGAAATGACAAACTGTATTGATTATAAAAACACACTGACAACAACCTAAATGTCTGCTGGCGGGGAGACACAATAAAGCAGTTCTTTATTAAAATACAGAACAAGTTAGCCATCTTGGCTCATGCCTGCAATCCCAGTACTTAGTAAACTGAGACAGAAGGATTCAGAGTTCAAGGCTAGTCTGGGTTACACAGTGAGTTCAAAGCAGCCTAGACTACACATTGAAACCTTGTCTCAGAAAACTGAACCAAACCAAACTGAACCAGTGGGATAGAGTAGTATTTCAGTGCTAGAGGACTTGGGTGAGGCCGTGTTCACTCTCAACAAACACACACACACACACACACACACACACACTACATGTATAGAACAAGAGTGACATACTAATTGAAAACAGCAATGTCTAAGAATGAACACATGCCTTTGCTTCTTTTCTTTTTCTTTATTTTTTTGAGATGAAGTCTTGCTATGATGCCCAGATGTAACCCAGGATGTTTGCACTGCACTATATCCCGAGCCCTTTTTTACATTTTGAGACATGTCTTGCTAAGTTGCTACAATGCCTGGGCTGGGCTCAAACTTACAATCTCTGTCTCAGTTCTCAGAGTGCTGGGATTACAAGTATATGTCCCTATGTCTGGCTCTTTGCTTATTTTCAAAATAAGAAAAAGAAACTCAAAGCAAAGGTTAACAGAAAAGAAACATTAAAAAGATTCAGGATAAAGCCCAATATCTAAGTAATAGAGGGATTTCAGAAGAGGAGAACAGAGAAAATGGAAGGAGTACAGTTTTCAAATACAAAAAAATTTTCAGAATGGAAGGACTAAAGCTCCAAAGAGCCTATCAAGTACCCAAAATAATGGATAAATATAACTCATAGACACATCTCTGTGAAATTTCAATGATAGAGAAGAGCCTAAGAGCATAAAAAATTAATACGATAGAATTCTCCAAGCTTAGTAAGCAGGAGTTAGATAGGACAACACTTTAAAAATTTTGTGGGAGGGCCAGGGATATAGCTCAGTGGCACAGCACCTGCCTGACAAGTGTGAGGTCCTAAGTTTGATTCCTAGTTCCAAAAATAAAAAAAAAAATTCTGTAGGGAAGCCAGGCATAGTGGCACATGCATGTATTCTCAGATACTCAGGAAGCTGAGGCTGGAGGATTCCCAGCCTGGGCAACAAGTGAGACCTCATTTCAAAACAAAAACAAAAATCTTAAAATTCTATGCACAGCCCTAAAGACATTTTTTTTTTTTTTTTTTTGTGGTACTGGGGATTGAACTCAGGACCCTGCGCTTGCTAGGCAGGCGCTTATTCCACTGAGCTATATCCCCAGCCCCACCTAAAGACATTTTTAGATATGTTAGGTGCCAGCAATTTACCTACTATGGGCCTTTTCTCAAGAAGCCCCTGAAGAATGTATTCTATTAAATGATGAAGAACAAGAAGTATAACACTGAAGCCTGGAAGCAGCAAAGGGACTCCCAGAATGGTACAGAAGGGAGATCCAGGCTGAGATCTGCACAGGAATCTGAGGTCAACAAGCCTAAAATGTAATAAGACCATAGAGGGCTAAAGCAGAACTTTTCTAGGTTAAAAAAAAAAAGAAAACAGACTATCTAATAGCCTTGACTTTGTAAAAACTACACCAAGTCTCTGGAGAATGTGGAAGCAATAATTAACAGAAAATGAAACAAAAACAAATGAAACAAAAACAATAAAGCAAATCTTAAATTCAGAAAAAAAACTGCATAAGAATAATCAAATTAGTTCAGCAATAAACGTTTCAGTCATAATAATATAAAACACCAAAGGATTATTAAAATGGTGGTAATGAGTGGGATGTGGCGTTTAGGACTATGAAATCCTCATGTGCCATAATGGATTTTACCAGTCTTAAATAAATGCCACCAGTGACAGGTCGTCTCAGGTTTTGCTGACATGAAATGTGTTAAATGTATGATAACTGGATTCTTAGCTATGTTATAATATGGACCTAAGTCAATGTCTGGAAAATTAAGTTTCTACCAGCAGCGTAGAAAGATCACAAAAGCAAGAAATATTCCTAATTTGTTTCCTTCCTTGATAAATAAAGCAAATCATTTAATCTCCATCTATAGTCTTAAGAATGTATGAAGAGGAGATAATTATCCATGGTTACTTCACAGAATAGTTAAAGAGAGTAAAGAACATAACATGGGCTGCACAGTCAGTTGGGCCTGATGGTTAGTCTCATCTCTTTCTCCTTCAACTTACACAAGTTATTCTGCCTTTCCTCCCTAAGCAACAGCCATAACCCATAGCAATAAATACATTTTATATTGTTACTAAATACTCGCATCCAAGTACATCTGCATATAGTGGGTGAAAATTTCATGCAGTTATACATGTAACATGTTATGGTTTGTGTCTGCATGCCCCTCCCAATCCTCATGTAGTCATGGGGCAGGCTTCTAGATTTGTATTTGATCCATAGTCCAGTGCTGGGCTTACAGGTATGAGTGCTACACCTGCTGCTGGGGGGGATAGTTTGAGTTTGCATATGTAATGGAGAGAAAGAGGCTGCTTGCTGCCACTCCTCCTTTTTGCTCTTGAGGCTTTTTGCTATCTTCCACCTTCACGAACAGTTGCCCTCTGCCATGTGCCACTCTGCCTTGGAGCCAGCCAAATATGGACTGAACCTCCACAAACTATGAGCTAAGTAAACCCTTTCTTACCTTAATTTTGGGAGTCAGGTATTTTATCTCATCAACAAGAGAAAAATAACCAAGACATAACATGAAAAGAACAGAAATGGAATAGGACTATGCACTAAAGCAAAACAAGCCAGGCATAGAGGTGCATGCCTATAATACCAGCACTTGGGAGGCTGAGGTAAGAGGATTGCTGTTAGTTCAAGGCCTGGGCTACAAAGTGAGTTCAAGCCCAGTCTGAACTACACAGCAAAAGCTTGTCTCAAAAAACCAAAGAACCAAACAAAAATCCAAGTACTAATGGCGGTCTGTTAAACTGATTAATTTCATGAATGCATTATAATCTGTACTTTGGAAAACACTTTATAACTCAGTTTCATCATTGTAAAACTCCTTCACCAATAAAACACAGAATTTAACTCAGGATTAATTCTATAAAACTGTATTATCTTCTAGACATTATTTTATGGTGAAACTATAATTAATATTAAAGCACAAAACAAATATCTGCTATTTTTATTTGCAACTCCCTATTTCATCAGGAATTATGGTATTATTTTATTGGTAACTACCAGAATAGTAATTGTAATAGTAACAGCTAACATTAAAAAAGAATGTTTGCCATGTGCTATCACCACAGTCAGTAGTTTACCTGTATTAATTCATTCAATCTGAATTAAATGAGAGTAAGAACTATTACTATCATTCATTCCTATTTCACCAGATGAAGAAACTGAGGTGCAGAGAGATAAATAAACTTGCCTACAGCCATACAGCTAACTTATGGCACAACTGGGACTCAAACAGGTAGTATGGCTCTGTAGACTGTGTTCTTTTTTTGGTACCGGGAATTGAACTCAGGACCATGTGCTTGCCAGGCAGGCACTTGTGCCACTGAGTTATATCCCCAGACTGTGCTCTTAACTGCAAATACTATTACCTTCATTATAGGAGAAGAATGAGAACAAGGTAGGTAGGGGTAGGGCCTGTGCTGTGAGAAATGAAAAATGCCATCTGTAGTAACTAAAAGAGATTCCATTTGGCTCTGAATGCCCACTATAAGCCAAACATGTTTCTAACAGAGAAGGAATATGAGCATAGAGAATGGGATCACAGATGAGGGAACAGTGATTTTGTTTGAAGAGAAGTAATAATTACATGGCAATCAGTGCAAGATTATTTCCTTTACTCTGCTCTTTGAGGAACCATCTAATTATCTTTTATAGACCTGGAATCTGAGGTTCAAAGAAGTCAAAATGTGGCCCTGCCCTACCTGGTCTAAGACTCAGGACTCTGACTGTCTTACAGACCACTTCTACTTTAACCCAGTGACTTTAACTCAAGAAGAGAAAGGGCTGGCTAAGCCCCTGTTGGCATATGACTAAACAGTTTCCCTGGGCTACTCTCTCTATACCACTCCAGGAAAACTGTCTCACGCACCCTAATTATTATAGGACATCTACTTCCATGGTCACCATGGAATCCTTCCTCTTCAAGGCTAATCCTACTGCTTAGTCTTTGTGCCTTTTCATGTTCAGTGTCTTATGAACTAACTTTCCTCTTCTTGTATTTCCAACCTTTTTTGTTATCTTTAAACATGCTTAAATTTCTCCAATCTAACCAGGATCTCACCTAATAGAAATACATCATCTTAACTCTATGCTAATTAGGTATTCTTAAAAATTCCTTATACCCAGGTTACATTACTTTGTGTGGGCAACTTTACTCATTTCAGGAGATGTTATAGCTATAAAATACACACAAAGAAAGAACAAACCAAACATCTCTGGTACCTGAGGAAGTGAAGTTTTTTGGAGTGGTTGCTGCAGTGCTGGAAACCCCCTGCCAGGGCTGTGTTCTGGTGACTGTGGACTGGTTGTCTGGAAGCCACGTCCCATTTGGAGAGATGGCAGTGCCTACAGAATTAGTGCTTATTGTTCTGATGGTCCCATTGTCTGAGTATGAATAATTGACAGTGGTTACATAGATGGGTCCCAGAGTTGAATTTGGGCTGAATGTTGGTGCCACAGAAAGAGAAGTTACTGAAGAGGCTGGGTTTGAAGTTTTGTTCTCTTCTCTAACCGATTCTGTTGATGCTTTATTTGGTCCTAAGGAGGGTGAAACTACAAACACCAAAAAATACAGAAACATCATGTGAATAATGTGAAGCTCAAAAGTTATTACACAAAGCCATAAGCTTTAATAAATTCCTCAAACATTTGTTCAAACAAACACACACACATACTTCTATATAATTTTGGGCTACTATCTATAGGAAGCAGAAACAAGAATCCTCACTTAGCTCTTCAGAATCAATATACAGAATTTTAAATATAAATAATTTCTTTTACTTTTCAGGAAAAGACATACCATCTTTCTGATGTATTTAAAACAGAATAGAGTTTGTGCAACACTGCTGAGCAGTCAATACAATAATGGTATTTCCAGCTGTTTTACCAATTTTTTTTTTTTTGTGGTGCTGGGAGCTAAACATAGGGCCTCATACATTGTAGGCAAGTGCTTTATAACTGAGCTATAGTCCTCAACTCTTATTGTAACTTTTAAGTACATTTTTAATACTTTTTAAAATATCACTTCATTCTTCAAATTTGAGTCATTAAAAGTGAAAACAAAATTCTATTTCAAATGCCACAGCTGGGCATGGTGGTGCACCCCTATGATCTCAGCACTTGGGAGGCTCAGGCACGGGGATCTTTGTGAGTTCAAGACCAGCCTGGGCTACAAAGTGAGCTCAAAGCCAGCCTAAACGGCATAGTGAGACCCTGTCTCAAAAAAGACAATCCCCCCCCAAAATACCCCCAAAAACAAATACCAGCCTTCTCAAATGACAACTTACCTGTGGTAGTATTGTTGGCACTGACATGTATCAGACCACTACCAAGCAAAACAAGAATGAACCAGGAATCCATGCTGACCTGAAAAACAGGGAGTTGTATTAGATGAGGTCTTAGATTATTATTATAACTATGTCTAAATGATTCAAAATATAATTTTGGATGGCATCTCCCTGGCTATTAGAATATGATCACAGCACCAATAATCTCTTGGAAGCCTAATAGGTATATTTACCCAGGATTTTAACTACAATTTGAATCATTATATAAATAAAAGTAAGAGTTGCGGGGGCACTATTGGGCACTGAACCTTAAACCTCATGCATGCCGGGCTAATGCTCTACCACTGAACTACCTCCTCAGTCCTAAAAATACATCTTAGTAAGAACAAGGTTTTAAAAGTAGTGTTTTCAACCTTAGTTGTACTTCAGAATCACCTGAAAACCTGTTTTAAAGTCCCTATGCCAAACTGCATCTTTGGGAGAGAAAACTAAGTAGCTGTCCTTAAAACTCCCAAGTTGATTGCTATGTGCAGCTTAACAGTCTTCAGAGTGAGAATTATGAAGAAGGTAGCCTAACAGTACTAATATACTGTTCTTTGAGGTAAATACTATATAGTTGACTTCTAATTCTTTATTTTATCTCAAACCATAAAAGAGGACATTGGCACATTTCCATCAGTAATAGTGCCTCTGGCATCCATTCAGATTCCTGTGCTCTACACTGAGCTAGATACTAAAAACATGATTGGGGAACAATTTCCTTACAAGCCCCACCTTCATGTGACTCCTAGTCTAGAAGTAAATCAATATGGTGGCCATGCTCCAGGGGAAAGAGGACATGCCTCCTTAACGGGTAAATGAAAATCTCCAGAGCCATGGGGCAGGAAAGGAGAAAGATGTAGATACAAGTTTGCCATGGCTGGCATGGCAATGCCTTAGAAGGGGAATGGTTTAGTTGTAGCAACACAAAATTTTAAACACTTCCCCATTCTTCCTAAGTTGTGATTATTAAACCAGTGATACACTATTAGATTTTTATAACTTTGAAAGAGATGGATAGTCCATCAACATTGATCTGACAGGACCCAGCTTGTATTCACTTTGGAAGCATATATACTGATAGGGCCCAGCTCAATTTCTACTTGACAATATTCCAAAATTGAGAATATATACAATTCTCCCAACAAGGATTAGGAAAAAGATTGGAAGACTGACTTTGTATACATGGATACCTCTATTCCTGATAAATCAGTAAGAAATGGTTTTGGGAAATACATGTATTTGGGGGAAAGAGACCATTGCTTCATCCCCTGTACTACCTAAATAAATTCCAATTGAGCTAAAGAATACTGAAAAATATGTTTAAAAGTGAACAGACAAACACGCATGTGAACTCAGGATGAGGAAGGACTTTCTAAGCATATAGACAATGCAAAAGTCAGGCCTGTAATCCTAGCATCTGGGAGACAAGGAAGGAGAACGCTCAAAAGTTTGAGGTCAGACAATGAGTTTAAAACCAGTCTATATCACACAATGATACCCTGTCTGAAAAATAACAACAGAAGACAATGAAAGCTGGGCCTGTAATCTTAGCACTTGGGGGGCTGAGGCAGGAGGATCACCAACGAGTTTGAGGCCAGCGTGGGCTATATAGTAGTGAATTCAAGGCCAGTCTGAACTATATAGCAAAACCCTGTCTCAAAAAAAAAAAAAAAAAAGAAAGACAATGTAGAAAATCACAAAGGTAAAAAAGGAACATCTGATAACATAATAAAAACCACTAAACATGATCAAGAAAACACACCACAGAGCTCATTTCCAGTTCTGGGTGAAAAGAAAGCAGTAAGTCTTTGGACAGAATAACATTATGGCCTAGAAGCTGGACTAAAGATAATGTTTTGATAGCTGTTAACCATTTAGGCAAAATTCTCCATTATCTGAACATTGTAAAAAAAAAAAAAAAAAAAAAAATTTCGTTCCGAGAGTACTGCTTGCTCAACAGAACATTTAGATTCTTCTATCCATTTCTTTTAAAAAATAAGAACTGTGGACTTGTAAAAAGAATAAATATCAATCTCTTTCTCTCTCTCTGAGTGTGTGTGTATATGCATGTATATGCAAAGAAAAAACCACTTTTTAAGTACTCTTCACTGGGAATTATGTTTTAACCAAAATAGAAAGATCAATAAAAGAAACATGGGAGGAAAAAATATTGGATATAACTAAGCAAATATTATAAATGCGCAGTAAAAGTATTTGTTAAAAAAGAAGAAACAATACTGTCAGGATGCCAGTTTTTTTCCCAAGTTGGTTAATGTGATTACAGATTAATATGATCTTAATAAAAAGATCACAAATTAATGTGATCTTAATAAAACTCCAAGTAAGTTATTTTGTACATATTAACAAACTGTTTTTAAAGTTCATATGAAGAGGCAAGAGATTCAGGACAGTCAACTCAATATTGAAGAAGAAAAAGGTCAAAGGACTGACAGCACCTGACATCAACTTAATATAAAACTACTCTAGGCAAATAGACCAGTGGAATAGAATAGAGAGACCAGAAACGGTCCTACACAAATTTTGTGTGTGTACCAGGAATCAAACTCAGGACCTTACGCTTGCCAGGCAGGTGCTGACCACGCAATTTTTTTTTTTTTTTTTTGTCTTTCTGAGACAGGGTCTTGCTATGCAGTTTAGACTGGCCTTGAGCTCACTTTGTAGCCCAGGCTGGTCTCGAACTCACAACAATCCTCCTGCCTCAGCCTCCCAAGTGCTGGGATTACAGGCGTGTGCCACCATGCCCCATGTGACCCACACAAATCTGACGAAGAACAAAGGCAATACAATGGAGTAAAAACAGTCTTATTAGGTGCTGGAAGAACTATACAACCACATAAAAATCCTAGATAAGACCTTTTTTAATACCCTTCACAAAAATTAATAGGACCACATATATAATACAGACTATAAAATCCCCAGAAGATAACGTATGACGCAATCTAGATGATCTTGGATATGGCAATGCAAAAAAAAAAAAACTGCTTCCCTTTGGCATGGTGATAGGTTTTTGGATATAACACAACCCACCAAGGAAAAAATTGGTAAGCTGGACATCATCAAAATAAATGCAAAAGATAATGTTAAGCGAATAAAATCACAAACCACAGACTAAGAAAATATCTGCAAAACACATGTGATAAAGCACCATTGCCTAATATATACAAAGAACTCTTAAAATTCAACACTAAGAAAATTCACAACTAAATTTTAATATGGGTAAAAAACCTGAATAGACATCTTATTAAAAATGATATGTTATGGCAAATAATCAATGTGAAAAGAAGCTGAACATCATACATCATTAGGGAATTGAAAATTAAAACAATGAGATACCACTACATATCTATCAGAATGGCCCAAATCCAAAATATTGATGATACTAAATGTTTGTGAGAATACGGTGCAACAGGAACATTCATTCATTACTTGCAGTTCAAAAGTGGTAGTCACTTTGAAAAATAAGCTAGCAATTTCTTATAAAACTAAATATTAAAAAAACCTAAATATACTCTTATTGTATCATCCAGCAATTATATTCCTTGGTACATTACACAACTAAATTGAAAAATTATGTACACATAAAACCTGCCGAAAGATGTTTATCCACATCCACACACATGACAGCCACAGTCCTCATTTGCTAAGCCCTTCAGCTCCTTGACTTCCTCAACTCCAACAACTTCACACCTCTGTTCCACTTAGGCCACCCATAGCAATGGCTGTCTTCCAGATTTTGTCATCATCCAGAAAAGCTCTCATATAGAATCTGAATCTTAGGTTTTCATTCTCCAACCACGCTTCTTAACCTTACAGTTCCCTTTCTGTTATGTCTACTACACCTATACTGACCTCACTACAGTCTCTTTAATTTTCTTTTCTTTTTTCTTTTAAAGACAAAACCTATCAACAACTAGACATAAACCAGAAAAACACAAAAACAATGAAATACAAAATTATAGGGAAGATAGTAGGGAATTAACAATGGTTGCTGTATTACATAATGTTATCTTCATATTTGTTACTCACAGTTATACAAATAATGGCACATATGATTAATCAAATTATTTTCTCCTCCCTCATCTCTGTTGTTCTCCCACCCAATCAGTTGTCTTCCCTCTGATAATAGCTGTACTTTTTGGTTTTATTCATTCCCTTGGGCTCTCACATTGGGAAGATACATGGCTGCTTCAAATTATGTTGCAACCAACATGGGTGCACACAAATTACTATGGCACTACGTGGAAAAGCACCCAACCTCAATGATGATACCTAGACAAGGGTCCAGGCACACTATGATCAACCCCTGACTGACAAGCCCTTGAGGCCCTCAGGGATCTGGTCAGGTCTGCGGGGTTGTCCTTGCATACTGCCATGCTCTGTCCTGATGCGATGCACACTCCCCATGTACTACCAGGCTCCGCCCTGTCACCACGTGTCTGGGGGCCCGGTTCAGGTCCTCGGGATTTTCATGTAGCCTGCACGGGGACCTCCCTACCCCCACAGGCTGCTGACTTCCTGTCAAGGCCTCTGGAGTCCCCTCATAGGCCACCAGTGTCTCCCTGCAGGCCGCCTATGACTCTTTGGAGGCTATTCCTACCCAGCTAGAGGACCAGGTCTGCACCCTACTTTCAGGTCTTCACTTCCTCCCACCTCTTGATTTCCAATGCTGCTGCTCCCTGCCCAGTGCTCAGTGCAGCCACTCCCTGCTCCTTACACAGCTGGTCATCGGGTGCACTTACGATGCTGGGCACAAATGGCATGAGGTCTCCCCCACCTGTGCTCACTGAGGTAGTCCAGGGTGTGTATTAAATTTAGGTATCAGTTCAAGGAGACAACTGGAGGAGTTTCTTTGGTCTTCGGTGTAGAGTATGTTAATTATCTCTCAGTCTCTAGGACTGCTGTGTTTTTTTTTTGCTGCTAAGAATTTTCAAAGATGAAAAACTCCTTTGCGTCTACATCCATCGTCCAGCTATCTTTCTCTCTGCTCTACTTCATAGCCAGATTTCTAGAAACAGTTGCCTACATGGCAATCTGG
This sequence comes from Dinomys branickii, assembly GCA_004027595.1. NCBI lineage: Eukaryota > Metazoa > Chordata > Mammalia > Rodentia > Dinomyidae > Dinomys > Dinomys branickii. The sequence continues at coordinate 6,616 of PVLD010006902.1, read as the reverse complement.
CTGCTTCATTATCACACTAAAACAGCTATATATTTACCAAATATATATTTACCAAATAGCTATATTTACCAGCTATATATTTACCAAATAGCTTTGGTAAATAGCTTTAGAAATACTTGTAATTCATTCACAAAGGTCAATTTTCATAATATACAAAAGAAAAACATGTCCTATCAAATACTAGAAGGACATCAACCATCCTAGCTGTAATCTGCATGATGCTAGACACTGTGCACACAGGGAACAGTTCCACCTTCTCATGAGATGATTTCAAAATGTTTGTTTTGTTCTTTTTTTTTTTTGGCGATACTGGGGATTGAACTCAGGACCCTGCGCCTGCTAGGCAGGCGCTTATTCCACTGAGCTATATCCTCAGCCCCAAACAGTAAAGTCTTCTTTTTTTTTTTTTTTTTTTGGCGGTACTGGGGATCAAACTCTGGACCCTGCGCTTGCTAGGCAGGCGCTTATTCCACTGAGCTATATCCCCAGCCCCAAAATGTTTGTGATGTATTTCAATTTTTTATTTCAAAACTTAAGTTTGGTGAGCTGGGCATGGTGGCACATGCCTATAATCCCAGCACTTGGGAGGCTGAGGCAAGAGGATCACTGAGATTTAGAGGCCAGCCTGGGCTACAAAGTGAGTTCAAGACCAGCCTGTACTGCATAGTAACATCCTGTCTCAAAGAGACACACACACAAAAAAAAGAAGAAAAAAAAAAGTTTGGCAGTACTTACAAAAAGTAATATACACCTCTTCTATAATCCAGCAATTTCATTCTTACATATTACCCAAGAGAAATGAAAACATGTTTACAAAATGATTTGTACAAGAATATACATAACAAAAAACTGAAAACAGCCCAGATGACCATCAGTAAGAGAATATACAAACAAACCGGTATATTCTCATGATAGACTACTCCTCAGCAATAAGGAATACTGATACAACATCATGTATGAATCTTTAAAAAAAACTTGCTGAGTGAATAAAGCTTTGTACAAAAGAGTACATAATGTATGATTCCTTACATGGAGGTCTAGAACAAGCAAAACTAACCTATTTTGGAAAAAGCAGAAGAGCTGCCTCGGAAAGAAATCAAAGATTTCAAAGGAACATGAGTTTTCTTCCCAAACAGTGGTTATACAAGTTGATTAACCTTAATTGAAATGCTTGGGACCAGAAGTACTTGAAATTTCAGAGTATTCCAGATTTTGGATATTTGCATAGGCTCTACCAGTGCAGTGATTGTGCTTAAAGAGTTCAGGAACCCAGAGAGTTTCAGATTTTAGATTTTCAGGTTAGGGATGTTCAATATGTATTCTGTACCTTGACAGGGGAAGTGAATTACATGGATAATATGCACTTTTCAGAACTCAATGAATAATAATTTATGAATTATGAACTTCATTTTATAATATTTGCCTCCAAAATAATCCCACTGATAAACAAACACTATACTCTAGTAAGTGATATATATGACTATGTATTTTGGGAAGTATACTTAATGTTACTATGAAATGTGTAAGTATGAAACATTAGAAATTGAATGCTTAGGTGAGTAGAACAATAAATAGCTACATAATAAAGGATGGCTACTAAAACGTCATACTTCTGCGCATAGGATATAAAATTCTCAATTTTTTCTGTATTTCAAATTTTTTATAATAAATTCTTGTGTCTTTTTTTGTCCTTTTTTTTTTTGGTCTTCTTGAGACAGGGTCTCACTCTGCAGTTCAAACTGGCCTTGAGCTCACTTTGTAGCACAGGCTGGTCTCAAACTTGCAATAGTCCTCCTGCCTCAGTCTCCCAAGTACTGGTATTACAGGTGTGCGCTACAACACCCAGCAATTTTTATAATAAATGACAGATAAAAATAATTCAGGGAGAACTGATGTTTTTAAAGGACTGAATCTTACCATTCTGGAACACAATATTTTCTTTATTCAATTTGTTATGTTACTCAAAGTATTCTTTTTTGCCTAACACACTTCTTTCTTCACTTATTCTGAAGTATTCTGTAACTACTTAAAGTATGCTAATTATAAGAAGCACAAACAGAACAGAGGGATACAAAGCTAAACACAGGTCTCATTTACCGTCTATTAGTTCCTCTTCCTTCTATAGCCTTTAGAAATTAACTATTATATCACACATTTAAGAATTTAAATATTATATATAATGATTGCAGCTTACATTTTTAATCCTGAGCATCTCCATATCAATACATGTAGCAACTTTTTTTTTTTTTTTGGTACTGGGAATCAAACTCATGACCTCAGCCTTGCAAGGCAAGTGCTTATGCCAGTGAAGTATATCCCCGGTCCAACTTTTCTTGTCAATAGGTACATAGTATTTCATTATATGGATATACCAGATAATCCTTTCTGTTGGCTTTTGTTAAGCTGACTGTATATGAGCTGGGGATGTAGTTCAGTTGTAGAGGATTTGCCTAGGCATGTGTGAGGGCCTAGGTTCAACCCCCAGTTCCACCAAAAGTAAAAAAAAGAGTTGATTATATATATGTCTTAGTTACTTTTCTCTCGTTGCTGAGACAAAATACCCAACGCCCAAAATGAAGGAAGGAAAGGTTTATTTATCTTATAGTTTGTGGAAGTTTCAGTCCATACTTGGCTGGTTCAGAGGCAGAGTGGCGGCAGAGCAGAAGGCAAACTGTTCAGGGCAGCAGAAGAGCACAGCAAAAACCACCAGCAAAAGGGAAGAATGGCTGCAAGCAGCCTCCTTTTCTCCCCTACATTGTAAACAGCTTACCTCTACCCAGGGGGCGTGAACCTCTCACACAATCTCCATGCCCTCCTCTTCCACAGGCTCAGGATGTTTACAAAGTAAGCACCCCAGCTTCCTGCTCAATCACTCATTAGTTAAACCTGCAGATTCCCCACGTTGACACAATGTATCAACCATAACAATATAATTTTCTCTTGTTTTATATATCCTTTCCTATTAATGGCCTGAATAAAGGCAGAATTATATATTCCAGGAAAGCCAAAATAATAGGAGAAACCCAAATTTCACTTGTGAATCATAAGCCTTTGGTTAATTGAGTACAGAATTAAGCAAGAAGGCTTTGGGAGATGTGTCATGAAGTCTGAATTTTTTCCTACTATATTAGCAAAATGGCACACAATTGTGTTCTCTCTCCTGCTCCACCACACCCAGACAAAAGGTCAACATATAGTTATTTCATTACAAAAACCATTTCTTATTCACTAAAAGAATATGTGCCCATTACATATGCATCACGTTGCACAATCAGTGAAGTTCAACATTCCAATACCCAAGGAGCCCAAAGATCTCAGTAGAAATATTTAAAAGCCCTAGGATAACAGGCAAAGGAAGTTCTGAAAAATAATCATAGCTATAGTTTTCCTATGGCTAACAACATTTACTGTATATTCATAAAACTCAAACTCAGCAAGTATACCTGAGACGTTTTCTGAGGATATATGGGGAGGCTCTCAATGCTCTAGCAGGGACAGGGATATCAGGCAATGTCCACCCACTGCTAAATCATTCACATTTATCTTCTCAACTCAAAGGCAGGCTGCTCTGAGTGTTTTGTATGCCTTCCCTCAACGCTTATCAATTCTGCGATGTTGATATTGGTGTTACTATAACTTACTGTGTTATGTACCTAGGGCAGGGTGCCTCTGTTGAATTGCAGGAACCTTGAATATTTAATCCACAATCAATCAATTATACATGGTTATACATACGCATTTCATGGGTGAATTAGCTGATATATGTATTCTGCTCCCCAAGATGAACAAACCATTCACAGGCATACCAAAAACCTGTTAAAGACAGCCTCCTTTGGCTTCTGTCCAAAAAGGAACACTCCATCTCTAGATATACTACAGTTCCTGTCAACAGACACTAAGGCTCTGAGATCCAGGCCTTCTCACCCGAGGGCAAGGAGAGAAAGAAAACAGAAAACTGAGTGCTAGCACCAAGGAGAACACGCCCATTCCTCACACAGACGGACAGGTAACTAAACTCTAGCCACGGAGATATAAAATATATTATGAGGTCTCTGCAAAGGTAGCTTAAAAGGGAAGGACTGAATCTTTTTCCTTGTCCTCTCTCCATATAATCTGCGATTTGGATGTAATAATTAGAGCCTGATTAGACATTTTAGACCCTAAAGATCACAAAACTGAGAGCCAGAAAAAGACAAAGTTCTCTGATGACACTGTCAAATCTGCTTTACCAGTTCTACTTAAATCTTCACATTTTATATACCTAAGAAAGAAATACAACTATTTTGTGATATATACAATGAAGAGCTGGGCGTGGTGGTACACATCTGTAATCCCAGCACTCGGGAGTCTGAGGCAGGAAGATTGCTGCAAGTTCAAGACCAGCCTCGGCTACAAAGTAAGCTCAAGGCTAGCCTGAACTGCATAGTGAGACCCTGTCTCAAAAAAGCAAAAACAAACAAACAAAACTAACTTCAATCCTGATATAGCTACTCACAAGAAGTAGGACCAGCTCCACATATTATGATTTGTGGAGCTCTAACAATGGGAATGCTAAGGTTTTCTGTACACACTTACTAAAAAAGAAATATAAAGAATCAGCGTTATTAAATCATTACTAGCAAAGCAGACCTCATCTGCTCATTTCCCAGAATTTAGACCTTGGCTGTGGTAGTTTCCATTAACAGTCTTTCTATTCCAGCGGGCGTGGTACCAAGGAGAACCAAGGTGTGAGCAGGCCTATACTCCCAGTGTGAGCATGCCTATACTCCCAGCATGGCTGAAGTTGAGGCAGGAAGATTGAAAACTCTACTCCAGCCTGTGCAATTAGCAATTTACCAAGACTCTATCACAAATGAATAATTAAATAAGTAAGTAAGTAACTAAGTGAGTACTGTAAGTAACTATTTCAAAAGGGCTGCAGATGTAGCTCAGTGTGAAGCCTTGAGTTTAATTGCCAGTACTACTACAAACCAACCAACCAACCAACAAACATCGAAGTTAAGCATTCTGTATTTAATGCATTATTGATAAAACATGATCAAGTGGCAGGTATATAGTATCTTAATATTGAAACACTTTACTCAGTTAAATCTCAGGAACTCTTCAAGTTACATCCTCTTCTTTCATTTTGCTGATAAAGAAACTGAAAGATGTTTTCACAACTGATATAGTATGGAGGCAAAATTCAAATCCAAGATTACTTGCCTTTTCTTTACACATCTTACCACCATGTTATTCTTTAAGGATTTAAAGACTAAAACAAAGTCTTTCCAAAATGTCAACTAAAACTTATAGATACTTATGTCCATTTTACAGATTTCTCAACAAAAGGGTAGTGAATTTTAAAAATTTACTTTTTTAATGAAATTGATGTTCTGATACCCAATATATATGTTTAAGTACTAGTCTCAATTTTAAGTAAACTCACCTCTTTCATGGATATGAAGCTCTCTGTGGGAAAAGATACAAGTCTCCCAGTCTTAATGGTAACACCTGGCATGCCTGGGAGAAACAAAGGGCAGCTGGAAAGTTTACTTTTAAACTTTGCCCTGAGCTTTCTCCTAGTACTGTTCAGGCTCTCAGATTACAGGAAAAGGTGTCTAGAAGCAGGGTTTAGTCCCTTCTGTTTACTTAATCAGATTATATTATTTATTATTAGGAACAAAAACTATTTTCAAAACTACAATTGTGCCTACATTGTTGGCACTTGTAACAGGCATTTTATATACTTTAATCCATTTCATCTTCACAACTTTATGAGTTAGGTAGCAGTATTCCATTCTACAGATGAAGAAACACAAGATCACAGAGGTTAAAAAATTTGCTCAAGGTAACATAATTAAGAAATGGTTACCGGCATTCAATCTCAGTGCTTTTCAAATTCCAAAGCTCATTTTCTCCCCGTCATGATTGGGGATCAGATACTGGTGGGTATACAGACAGATCAGATAAGAACACTGTTACAAGAAGTTCACCAACCAGTAATAAGGCACAATAAACTTCAAATCCTGAATTACCAACTACTATAAAAAATCAGTTAATTAACAATGAAGGGAACTGGGGAAACTGCATACCAGAGAAATTTTCAGGGGAGACAATGCTCGAGCAGAACTTGGAAAGATATAGAGCAATTAGCCAAAAGAAGAGTCAGACCGTTTTTCAAGCAGAGAACTTGTCAGTTGGAACAAGCCTGTCTGGTCTCAGGAATGACAAGGAGATGGGTGAGGTCATCAAATAGGACCTCAACAAATACATCTGCTAACTGAAAGTGAAAATGGCAGATATGAAAGACTGGGGTCTGTGAGGATGGGGGCGAATAATGGGGAAGCACCCCAAATTTTAACATAAGGAAGTTGACTAAAACAATTAGGATTTTAGAAATTAACAGAAATAATCAGCAGCAGAGTGGAGAACCAGCTGATGGGGTTTGAGGTATGCAGGATCACCTGACAGAAGCCTTTAGATGTTATCTAACTAATAAAGCTGGAGGACCTCAGAGCAAGATAGGACAATCTGAAGGAGATTAAGAAGAGAATTTATAGGGGTAGAATTAATGAGGTAATGAGATTTATTTATTTATTTATTTATTTATTTATTTATTTATTTATTTATTTAT